>CM019148.1:105864274-106000719 GCA_009733165.1 Naja naja
CATCACAGCAGAAAATATTCTAATTGAATAATGTTATTTTCAATTCAGTACTAAGTTACTTTGTAATGCTGCAGTATTGTTTGAAAACAAAATATCAATATGTAAGAATGACTAAATGTGGCATATAGATAAAGTGAGTGTTGTTTTATGGAGACATCTCTAAGGAATTGATACTGCTATCACAAATATTTTCCTGATCTGGAACATGACTTGATGAAAGATAAGGAAGGCAGAGAATAGCAGAGTCATTTTATTTAAATGTCATACAATTTATGGAAATTTATTGTTATTATATAATTTTAAAAGAGATGCAAATATGTTTTCTGAAAATAATTAAATTCTAAAGATTAACTTCTTTATAGTATTTTCTTAATGTACAGCAAGATAACTGCTAGTAACTTAAACCAAAAAAATATTCAAGCTATGAATATTTGTCTTCCCTACATAATAAATATTCATTTCAAACCTATCATTCTCTGTATGATTGTACAGAAAGTTTTGTAATAGGTTTACACAAAGAACCAATAATGAAGCATTACAATTGTAAGCAAAATAAACACATCCCTCAAGCAATAATGAATAAATTGCCTAATGAGCTGACTGTATTTTGATTTGAACTAAAAAAAATTCCACAGAAATGTACTGTTTGAATCTGAAAAAATCTGAAGCTATCAAGGCATTTCAATGGATTCCCTTTGACTTTTTCAAGATTGCCAGTAAAGGGTTTTTTTTGTCCTCCTTAGCTTAATCACAATTTGATCTACCCAAATGCTCATCCTATAAATATTCAGTACTGGCTCTATAAAATGGAAACTACTTTAATTCATCTTTTTCCTCTCTGAGTTTGGAATGTTCCTGGTGGGGATTTTATATCTGGAAAATACCAATTCTTGCCGAGGGAAAGGCTCAGTGAGAATTTTTTTCTTCAACTAATGTAGATTACATGAACAAACCACACAATTCAGCAGGCATATAATCCATTATTGCAAATTCATCTTTAGAAATAATCAAAGTTTCAATATATTTTTGTGACACAGATATGTATCAATAGGATTCAAATGGGTTTTTTTGCATAATTAGGATGGCTGCAAAACTAAAAATCCAACTAACCACCTTGCACAGGGATGCACATTTTTAAAAGATTTTGAATATTTTGATTGACTTCTAAAGTCAACAAATATCCGCCAAACTTCATACAAAAACCTATGCAAACACTGACCCTTAGGCATAAAGCTAGTTGAGTGACCGTGGGCCAGTTACTCTGTCTCAGCCCTAAGAAGAAGTGGGCAATGGCAAGCCACTTTCGAAAAATCTTGCCAAAAAAATTGCAGGAACTAGACTAGACTAGACTAGACTAGACTAGACTAGACTAGACTAGACTAGACTAGACTAGAATAGAATAGAATAGAATAGAACAGAACAGAACAGAACAGAATACTTTATTGGCCAAGTGTGATTGGACACACAAGGAATTTGTCTTGGTGCAAATGCTCTCAGTGTACATAAAAGAAGATAGATTCAACAAGAGTCAAGAATCATAAGGTACAACACTTAATAATAGTCATAAGGTACAATAAACAATCAAATCATACTAGAAAACAGTCAATAAAAATTGTTAGGATACAAGCAACAAGGTTACAGTCATACAGTCATAAGTGGGAGGAGATGGGTGAAAGAAAGGATGGAAGGATTAATAGTGATAGCAATGCAGACTTAGTAAATAGTTGGACAGTGTTGACGGAATTATTTGTTTAGCAGAGTGATAGTGTTTGGGAAAAACTTGTGTCTAGTTGTTCTGGTGTGCGGTGCTCTATAGCATCATTTTGAGGGAAGGAGTTGAAACAGTTTATGTCCAGGATGTGAGGGATCTGTAAATATTTTCACAAGCCCTCTTTTTGACTGGTGCAGTACAGTATACAGGTCCTCAATGGAAGGCAGGTTGGTAGTAATTGCTTTTTCTGCAGACCTAATTACTGCATAATCAGACTAATAACTAGTCTGAAGGTCAGCACTAACTTGAAGACACATAAAAAAGGCATTCATATTTACAAGCAAAAATGCTGCCATCTGAACAGTGATCTACCACTTATAAGGCATTGAATAGGTATTTATTATATGATTTGGCCTAACAAGTGCGGTTTACCTTCCCAGTTTGGCATGCTGTATGTGTATAATTTTTAGTTATAGTTATATAGTTTTATATATATAGTTATAGTTAGTTTAATTATACAGGTAATCCTCAATTTATGACTACAATTGAGCTCAAAATTTCTATTGTGAGACATTTGTTAAGTGAGTTTTGCCCCATTTTATGACTTTTCTTTCCACAGTGGTTAAGTGAATTACTGTAGTTGATAAGTTAGCAACCCAGTTGTTAAGTGAATCTGGCTTCTCCATTGGCTTTGCTTGGCAGAACATCGCAAAAGGTGATCACATGACCTTGGGACACAGCAACAGTCATGAGTCAGGTGCCAAGCACCTGAATTTTGATCACATGATCATGGGGATACTGAAAGGTTGTAACTTTGAAAAATGGTCCTAAGTCACATTTTTCAGTGTCATCGTAACTAAATGAACTGTTGTAAGTTGAGGACTACCTGTATGGAAAAACAGCTTCCCTGTAACATTTTCTCAAAATATAGTAATAGATAATATCCGCCTTGCGTATTGGAGAACTGGAATGAAAAGCTGGTGAACACATGTTGGGCATAATTGTACATTGTTTAACTATGTTACACCTATCCTAGACTTGCATTACTGTTTTCATGTTTCCTCTCTTAAACTTTTGGAAAATCATAAATCATGGTTATAGCAACAGATGTTGTGGAGCCCACAGAAAAGGTCAAGCACCCTGGGAGCTTTAATAAAAGCAAAAGGCCACTAACCTTTGCATCCTATCATTTCAGCTACTGAAAGTTCCGCACTTATTTTACAGATGAATTCAAGGTGTTGGTCTTAAGCCATTTAAAGCCTTACAGGCTTTCCTGGATGTTGGAGGGACTTTCTGTCTTGATTCTGAGTCTGCCTGGATATTGTATTCTGCAAGACAGGCCTTTGTGAAAACAGCTCTAGTCATAGAGGTCTGGCTGTCAATATGTGGGAAAGGAATTTCAACATTCCCCCCCCCACCCCCCAAAAACTGTTGAGGTAAAAGAACTTTGATTTTGCTCTCTTTCATTATATAAATGAAGGCATTTGTGGAAAGGAAATCCCTAAAGGGTGCAACTACTGGGAATGTTTTTTTCCCTCATCCTTCAAAGTAAAAAAAGAGGCATAATTATATTTATAAATGTGATACAAATACATATAAACAAAATTGAGAAAACAAGAATTAGCAATAGATAACACTGCCTGCATTTTATGCTTGGGTTAGTTTATAATACAATGAAGGATTGCTGTTTGCTGTGGCATAGATGTCAATCATTTTAAGACAAAACTTTATCAAGTTATAAAATAAATTCTCATTAGTAGGGCTCTATTTTGAGCTTAAGGAGATATTCCAAGCTATTCAAATTGTTTTATTTCCAGAAAGGGATGAGCTCAATGCCATGTGATGAAAGTGCTTGATACTTGTAGAAAACGATTATCCATTTGGTTCCAATAATAAATAAAAGTGAAAAGTACAGGTAGTCCTTGACTTACAACAGTTCATTTAGTGACTGTTCAAAGCTACAATGGCACTGAAAAGTGTGACTTATGACAGTTTTTCACAATTATGACCTTTGCAGCTTCCCCATGATCATGTGATTAAAAATTCAGACGCTTGGCAACCGGTTCATATTTATGACCATTGGTGTGTACCAAGGTCATGTGATCGCTTTTTGTGACCTTTTGACAAACAAGCAAAGTCAATGGGGAAACCAGATTCTTTAACAACCTGGTAACTAACTTATCAAGTGCAGAGATTCACTTAACAACTGTGGCAAGCAAGGTCATAAAATGAGGCAAAACTCACTTAATGTCTCATTTATTAACATAAATTTTGGGCACAATTGTGGTCGTAAGTCGAGGACTACCTGTATAAAAGAATGGATGAAGAGAAATGTAGTTGGTATTCTTAGTATTTCTCAGCCTTGCTGAGGAAAGAAACAGTATCCATGAGTTGCATCCATTAGGGATTTCTTCCTTCTCTGCAGATGCCTTCATTTATAGTTTGAATGACATTGCCTAGTGAATCATTGCTGTCTTCTCTCAATACTTCCGTGTCTTAATTGTTTAATTCAGTCCACTTGAACTTAAGACTTCCCTGTAATATAAAGAATATAAAATTTGAAAGCTGCAATGAACTATGCACTTTATGCCACCACCATGGTTTCTGTTATTGCCTTTTATGCTCATTTAGCAACACAAATTAAAATCTGCACCCCATTCACTCCAAATTGTTTTAGACTTCTAGGATTCCAAGTTGTTTCTTAATGTGTAGGGAAGCATTAATAAGAATGTCACTATATAAGGTATCTTCCAATCACACAGAAGCATGCTTTCTGTTATACTCCAATGTAAGATCTTTATATACTGTTGTTGCTCTCTAGCCCTATCTAGTGGCCTGAGAGACAAATATGCCCCAACATACAATCTTTAAACAGTGTGGGAACAGCTCTTTCCCCATCTAGTGACCAGAAGGACAAATACCAAGTATATTGTTTGAAGATGACCCAACCCATTTTATCCCTCAGCCCACACTCTCAAACCAAGTGCATGCTGAGAAGCCAGACTCCATTCACTTTAGCATTTGGAAAAGGCAGGAGCGCATCTTAATCTGTGGCACATGGTCATCCAAGGACAAACCCACATCCCACACAGCACCACTTGTGAGATTTAAATTGCTTGTATTTTTTAATTGTTCTGTTCAGCAGTAACTTAATACTATCTATCTTGTTTTTGGTTCTCGTTGTATGGATCCCTATTTTCCCCAGTTTCACCATATCCTGTTCTTTCAATAAAGCATTCAGATCAATGCACATGGTCTCTTTTATTGGAGGATAGGTGGGTTTAGCTGCATGTCGAGCTGCATACAGACTAACATGTAGTGGTGACAGAATACTTTCTGCTGCAGCTCCAAATGGATGAGACCTTGGACCGTGTCAAGACAAAATCCTACTTTTATATCCTTCCTGTTGTATTTTTTGTTTTGTTTTGGCACTAGCTGGAATTGCCAATTTGCTGTCTTTACATATCTTTAGGAACCCAATTTTACCTCTGAAAAACATTGTGGCATGTATTTTTGTACAAAAGAAAAGTTAGTCAAACACAGAGAGTCAAAAACATTGTTGAGTTTGTGCTACAATTGGTTACTGGAAATTGACAGTTTATTTTAAAAATGAAAAAGGGGCTCACTATAGAACACCCAAAAGGACTGTGGCAGTTTCATATGGTATATGAAATTTTCACACACTGTTGGATGAAGTTAGGGAGATTTGTTTTTCTTAGCATGGGTAGTTAGATGTTAGCTTCCAGCCAATTTCTTTGCTTTAGAGTCCTATAAGATTGCTTTTATTGGTGGTTATTGTTTTTGTCCAGATTGACAAGGTAGCATTCAGTTATGAAACAATCCCTTTCTGGCAAGTATTTTGGGATTGTATTGCACAGAATATACTATATAAATATCAGGTGTTGTTATACCAGCAGACTGTAAGGAGGTGCTGAAGAAACCATTTCTGAGGAAAATATTTTCAGTCATTTATTTTGGTATGATTTTATGAGGACAAAGATAATTTCTGTGGTAAGCTGTCTACTTTTATTCTAAGACTTCAACTCGTTTCAAGAGCTATGAAGTGGAACCACTGCTTCTTAATAGCTCCCAGACACTGGCAGTGGTAAGTTTATTTTTCGTAATTTTTGATGAGGCTGAAAAATTAAGGCTCAAAGCAAACATTATTCTTGCCTAGTCAGGATTCTAAAAAGATGTTCTTTTGTTCTAAAATGCTTTCCAGGATTTTATATATATGGTAGTCATGGCCAGTTATTTTACTTCTCAGTTTTGTACAAATGTAACAGCATTGGTATTTTTGTAGGAATTATTGAAGCAAAATGTTTAATGTTTCTTGAGGGAAAATGTGTACTTTTTTATTGACACCTTGACTGAAAAAAACATTGCCTGACCTTCGGAAGGCCCAACACTAAATTTTCTTTGCTAATTATGGAGAAATCTTTGTATGATGCCACAGCGTTTAATTTTTTTTTAATTATCCATTAAATTTTGTTTGCTTGTGGTCCACAAGAAGAATTTCCTTGAGATGTATGTGGATGATACCAACTCCTTCAAGTAACATCAATACTTTTTTATTTGCATATTCTTAGTGACATTGTCAGTGAGCAAATTAATAAACAAAAGGCTGATTAGTACCAAAGAATTTTTGTGTGTAAAATAAGAGACCCTGGTCATTAACCTAATTTTCCCATAATGAGCATAGGTTTTCAATTTTTTTAGGCTGCAGAACCTGTTAAGTAAAAAAAAAATCCTAGAATCCTTGATCCAAAGACAAAATTTTAGTGGTAAAAAATATGCTGCATTAGAATAATTATTTCTTTCTCTCTCTCTCTCTCTCTCTCTTTCATTCTCTCTCTCTCTCCTTTCCTCTTCCTCCCTGCCCTCTCTCACACACACATGAAGTTCATGGAAGAGAGTGTGAAAAATCCTGATTTAGAAGACTATCCTTCTGATGTCTGGTAGCAAAAAGGGGTGGTGGGGAACCAGAAACACTTGAGAAGCTAATTGGATAACTTTGGTACTGCCATTAAAGATTACTCAAGAGATTAAGCAGGTTCACAATGATAGTTCAACCATGTCTCATTCAAGGATTTCAAAAGAGACTAGACATTATATTCAACTTGTAACCCTCATACTTATCTACTGATTCCATGTTCTTAATTTACACATCAAAAAGATTCTTATAGAAAGAAAGGCAATATACAGTAGCTGCATTGCTGCTTATGGAATGGAAAAACAAGAAATTCCCTATCAGGAAGAGAATACAGGTTAGTCTGCCTTTATATTACATTTCAGAAGAGCTCTTAACAGAACTCTTTTGAAAGTACTGAACCAGCATCTGACTTACATTAAAACAGAAAATTGGTTTGTTCCACTAATATTCCCACGACTACAGCTATTAATGTTGCTAATGCAGGCATGGTCTTAGTACCTAGTAAGATGTCTGTGGCCGGTTCTAATAAAGGAGTTCAATGTGTTTCTAGTTAGTTCTTGCATGTGTTTTACTAACAAGTTCTTTCAAGGTAACCCCCACCTCTCCTATTTGTTGGCTACAGGCCTTGCTGTAGCAGTTCTTGGATATATATCCTGTCTAACATTCTGCTTCAAGGGTTCTGAATATATGGTATCAGTCTTGTATTGGCTCTAGATAGCTTTGTGCGATATGATACAGTTGAATGCTTCTTAGATGAAAGCTGCCCCTTCAGGTTATTAAAGTTAATCCACATAATTGCTTTTTTGGAATTTGTGCAAACTGCAACAATAATCTGATATTCTGACAGAGGTAAGCTGCCTATAACAGATGCAGTGTGACAATTTTATGCCCAAACATTTATATATTCCATGTTTTCAATTTGTTAACAGATAGTGAAAAATATTTAGGGATTATGCTGAATCATTCTATAGTCTGAGTCATCCTGAAGAGGTGGGACACATAAGTGCCAACTATATTCTGTTGCTGAGAGTGTGGGAGGATCTCCCATTCCACATGCAGAAAAAGGAAGAGAAGAGCATGTTGGTGCACTTGTGGAAGCTTTTGGAAATGAAAGGATCTGACACCTGCAAGGAAAACCATTTATAGACATTCTGGACATTGTCCCGTACAAAAACATAACCCTGTTGAGATAGAAAACATGATACAAACAAGTAGGGTGGATGGTTTAAGTGATTTTTCTAAGGCCACGTAGGAAATGTATATGATAATTATCCTTTTGTATATGATCGGCCAAAGCAGGATTAGTGAACATTACCAGTACTGTAGAGCCATGGATTCTTCACATGGAATACATTGCAATATTATTCTTGCTTCCTTGTGTGTGTATGGATGTTTGTGTTTGTGTTAGAGCTAGGTATCTAACAGTAATATTGTTATCAACCCTTTTATATTAAGAAATACCAAGAACAATTTCATAATGCTTCAAGACATGAGCACTGTTAATTAGGAATGAATGGCATATTACATTAAAAGATTTGGAAAATGAAGCTTAAATGGCAGTAATTGCCTGTCTTTCTGATTTTGAAGCAGACCAAGGAAGGAGCCACGGAAGTGAACTTCAGCTCACCTTATAAATTATAAAGCAAATTTGTATTGCAGTTTTGTGCTTCATGGCTTATATAATATGCCTGTGCCATTGTGACTTTTTACAATAACACTCTAAACCAGTCTTCCCATCTGCCTTCCAGATACATTGGAATAAAACCCCAGAATTTCCAGCCAGTTCTGGTGAAATAATGCTGTATTTAGTACTTGCGACTCAACTTTCACTAATGGTTTCAGTTATCTCCCCAGTGGCTCTTTTCCATCAGTCAACTGGGAATTTTTTGTGCTTCCAATGTTTTTGCAATTGTTTATGCTCTTTTTCTTACTGCAAACTCCACCAGTTGTTATGGAGGTAGGGAATATAAAAAGTGGGCTTCTTGTTAAAACCTCACTGCAGTGTTTTATATAGACATTAGTAAGTTGCTCTACGTGCCAAAATTATTCTCTACAGCCTAGCTGCACTTACAATTAGCTTACAATTAATTCAGTATAGAAGAACATGGTCCTTTTTTTTTAAACCTGTGGCCATGTGTGACATTTAATACAATTTATTGAGACTGTTGTGTATATGGGCAAAATAAGTAATTATAAGACAGGAATAACCCTGGCAAATGCTTTCATATTGTCATTAGTCTGGGTGGCCATTCTCCCCCAGACTTGGGAAGTTTTGCTGGATGAGATCTCTGACTTAGCTAACTTGCTCCCAACTAGACGTAATAAGCATCTTCTTACAGGTGTGCAGTAGTATCCCTAATTCATCTTCCCTAGCAATTAATATATAGAGTCATATTGCCTATTTTATTTATTGATTAAAGTTAGAAACTAATCTTCCTAGGCAATGCACACACTTTTCCCTTTGATTTTTCACTATCACAACAACCCCACGTGTAAGTACGGCTAAGAGAAAGACCGAAAGTGGCCCAAAATCACCCAATGAGATTTTGTGACTCAAGAAAACCTGGATCTCCCTGGCCCTAATTCTATATGTAACCAGTATATCCTGCCTAAGATGCTGGAGTTAAATATAGTTGCCCTTGAAAGCCAGATCCACCATGAAATCCAGGCTTTACTGAATGTGGCTTGTAAAACAAAGCTGACTTTCCTATTGCAGATCTCAGAACTTTGTTCTCTGCATTCCTGAGTGACTCTTAAGTAAGAGACTGTAAAACACATTTTTGATATTATTGAAATGGTGCAGCGATCCTAATTTCAAAGCAATTTTCTGCCCTTGATCCTGTTAGGGAAAAGGATAGCTTGTTTCAATCATAGAAGATGTGTGTAGCTAGATGTATGGTTTGAGGCAACAATTTTGTTTTTGGTTTAAAAGGCTCCTTTTTCTTTCTCTTGGTTTGCTGAGTATATAGAGAGTTAACAAATTATGAAAATAATTAGTATCAATTATTGGATGAAGCATGAGAGAAAGCTGAAAAAGAAAATGAACAGAATGTACTGGCCAAGATTTCTGTGCATTGCCTTTGTATTGGTCTGACAGCAAAGAAATTAATCTGCGATGAGCATAGCATTCTTTCCCTTTGTAAAAATCCTTTTTTCCTTGTTCATAATTTGGACACTAGCAGTGATGAAACACGAGGATCTATTTTTTTTAAAGTAACTGCCTTAATTAGAATGTATTTAATTTGAAAAGCTTTGCATGGAAAGACACAGAGATGGATCGCTCTGGAGCGTGGACCTCCCTGAATTCAGCCTGACTTCCAAGTGTTTTTGTTTTTTCAGCAACAGCTCTTATTTCACAGTTCTTCCTGAAAAAATTGCCCTCATAACTTGAAGAAGGTGTCTCTGAATCTAATGTGAAGGGTTCCTAAGGATAGGAACAAATCATCTTCCAGCATGTGGGGGGGCACATATTTCAAAGTATTTGAAATGTCTGGAGCAGTGAAAGACAGTTTCCCCCTGTCCTAGGAACCAGAAGTGTGTGTATATGTGTATGTGTGTGTGTGTGCATCTATCTACCTACCTACCTACCTACCTTCCTATAGTGTACTCACTGCTTTTGCAAAACACTGTGGCAAGGTGTATAGTCAATGTAAAAGCAGGCAATGCCCAAACTAGATTGTCAATAAAATAATCCCTTCAGCCAAACATCTGCTACCAAGATGCTATGGTTTATGTATCAGTTTTGCATTTTTGAGGAAGGCAAAAGCCCAACTTTATGTGATAATTGCAACACAATCTATCTTTGTCGTCTTTCAGTTCCTTGAATAGGTGTGGGCCTTTTCTGAGTTCATGCATGCTTTTGGCTGCTGCAAAAACCGATTATGGCTAACAGGAATTGCAAATAAATGAGGAAATGTTTGATTTGGATCCAGCAATTTGGTTCCAAAATTAATATATTTGACACAGCTGAGTCTCTCTGATTCAGTATTAGTTGACCGATCAGATAATGTGCGGTAAAATTGATATCATTGGAATAAATGGGTAACTTGCTAAGTGTACCACAAAGTGGTTTCTTGCTATGCATTCTGGGAGAAAATACTTCATTTCTTTGAGTTAGATGTCTTAGGAATTAGTGTTGATTTTGGACATTTCTATTCTGCCCTTGAAGCAAAGCACTTGAAGATGCCATGTCTTCAGTAACAAGGTCTCTAGGCTGACTTGCCAGCATTAAACATAACAATGGAAATACATGAAGCAATTTATCAAAATGAGTGAGAAAAAAGCAAACTCAGCCACCTTTAAGCAACTGAAGTAAAGCAGCCAAGGACCCTCTTTTGGGATTCAATTCTTCTAGATGGATATTGCTAGTACGTACTAACAAGGTACTCCAATTCCATCTCAGCAGCTTCAGACAACAAGTTTATACAAGAGCCTCCAAATGAAAACACAGTACTAGGAGTTCCTTCAACCCCTCCTGTGATATAGATGCTCATTAAATTGTTCTTTAATATGGACCAAGGACCTCTGAATTTCTCTGAACTCTTATATAATGTGCTGCTCATGTTCAACCCCATCAAGTTTATTTTTTAAATAGCACTTTCCAAATAGTTTTTGAGAACACAACCATGCAGAATGCACAGCAGCAATCCATAAGCCAGTGGAGGAATAGAGGAGGAATATTGTTAGTTTTACAGATGGATACCCTACTTTTCTACTCATGTCAGTACTCAAGACAGCTAGAAAATTATGGGGAGATGCACAAAGGGGTCAGTCGACATATAGAGAAGACTGTTACATTGATCAAATGGAGAACTTGTCTACAGCTGGGATTTGTTAGCTAGCTTACTTATTGGCTGATATACAAGAAGCTTTAATTGCATGTTAAGAGGAGGGAGTCTTTGATATGTACTTTCTTACCATCATTACCACTTCCCTTCCGCTGTCATACCATAGTGTCTCAGTTTTCAGCTGTTCTATGTAAGTCATTCTCCCTGGACAGCTATTAGCTCCCATCTGTTTTGCATTATACTCAATACATTTCTTTACTCCGTTGCCTTCTGCTTGAGTTTTTGCTCCACTAATATCAGTGGGGCTGCTGGTTCCTTACCAGGTTTTTTCCCCCCCTTATCTTCAGGTAGTCCTTGACTTATGACCTGCTGTTTATTGACCATTCAAAGTTGCAATGGCCTCAGAAAGGGTGCTCTGAGGCCCATAAATAACTTCTGGACATCATAACATATTTTGCCATCTCTGGTCACATGATCACATTTTGAGTGCTTGGCAATTGTCTCACATTTATGACTGGTTGCCAAGCGCCCAGTGATCATGTGAAAGAGTATCAGAGGAACAGCCTCATTCATCCTTCCTCCCAGTGTTCTTGCTCCAGGTAGTTGCTTCTCAGCTGCTCTGTCTAACTGCATGGGTGATCATCCAGTTGGTACAAAGACTGGAGTCCCTGCATGGGTTGTGATTTCCCCATTCCCCATTTCATAGGAAAATGAATTTTCATATGAAGTAGATGACAACAGCATATATAATACAGGCAGATATCCCTGAACTATGGAAGGCTTGTCCAATTAAGTATTTGAGATTGTAAACTCCATTTTCCACTTTTATTTATTTATATATTTATTTAATTAAACTTATATGCTGCCCAACTCCCAAAGGAGTCCTGGCGGCTCACAGCAAAAAAAAAAACACTTTTGGGGGAAGGTTCTAATTCTAATTCAGGTTTTGTTTCTTTTAAATAATCTTTCACACTAATCCTTTGGGTCGACTTTTTATCTCAAGAATGAAACTGAATGTGCAAATAGAAACATGTCATATTTTATTTCAGTATTTATACATGAGAAGAATTCCTTTCGGTCTCCATCTCTCAGGCTGGATCATTTTGAACATTTAAGAGAGAGAAATGGATATGCTTCCTTCTGGAGTGAATATGGTAACCTACTGATGACCTATAATGTTCAGGGAAAATGTTTGAGAACAGACAAATGGAGGTAGGCGAAGAGATGGGAGACTGTGCTGTCTTTGTGTGAGCATGTGTAATTGATTGAAATAATTCTATTTAAGTTTGTATGTACTATATAGCCAGTTAAACCATTTTCTTGCCATGGGTAAGAAAATGGTTGTGCTCTGAGCTATTTAAATCATGTGCTCTGAGCTATTTAAATCAAATACACAAGATTAATTTTGTAATTCTTCCAAAAGTCTTCATGCATCAGAAATCCTTCAGGTGTTATTTATTTTTATCCCGCTGTTATTATTTTTGTAAATAATGCAAGGCAGTGAGCATAACCAATACTTCCTCCTCCTCCATTTTCCCTACAACAACACCCCTGTGAGGTATGTAGGGTTGAGAGAGAGTGATTGGCCCAAGGTCACTCCCTGGCTTTTATCCTTAAGGTGGGACTAGAATTCATTGTCTTCCCTTTTATAGCCTGGGACCTTAACCACCAGATCAGGGGTGTCAAACGCACATCATCATGGCAGCATCACATGATGTATCAGGACTTTTTTCCCCTTCGCTAAACTGGGCATGGGCGTGGCCAGCGTGTGACACATCCGGCCTGCAAGCTGGGAGTTTGACAGTCCTGCACTAGATCAAACTGACTTTCTATTCTATTAGACAAATTATGTTCTGTTCTAACGATATATTATGTAGATGAATAGTGTATAGGTGTGACAACCAAGGAGATGATAATATATCTATATCTGTATTACCTGTTTTCATAAATCAGTTATTTATCAAGATTAGGCTAATTGTATTTAAAAACATTTGAGTAGATCCTTTTTCATTCAGAACAAGTATTGGTATCTTTAGATATTCATGGACTGCAGTATATTGAATGGCAGGATATATGCCACCATCTATAGCTAGGTGTGTTTTAAATCCCATAAAGTGCTCTTTTGTCTGACACAATCAGTACTATAAATCAATGGAAACTTCTGCTGAGTGGATGAGCAAATCCTGGGAATGAATCACTAATGTGAAAACAAACCATGCCAGCCCAAGTTATATTTGAGCTGGGAATGTTGCATCCTTTAACTAGATTGAGCAAATGGAATGGCTCTATTCATAAAGAACAGAGTTTATCTGTGCTCTAATACTGGGAGATTAGGATGGATCTCTTCATACTTTCAAAGAAGATGACAAACAAGCCATTTGTGCCTGTATTTTATGTAACACACATATATTGTAATTGTCCTTTTTTCATGGTACTGTTTGGGGCAGAAAGACAAACAGGTTTCCTCAATGTCTCCTAGCGTGGACTCAATGTGTATCTAGATTAAATCTATAATCTATGTCATTTATTTAATAGTGAACATCAAGCAATTTTTATAATTTTCAGAATAAATTATAATGAATGGCCACATAGTTAGACATACAAATACATGCAACTAAAATATATGTTACATTTTAAAGACAATCCAGGCAAGATTTCTTTTAAAAATAAGATTATAAACAAATGTTTTAACTTGAAATTTTTTATTTAAGAAGTGAGGAATAACGCTTTTAGAGACATAAATCTTTTAATGTGGTTTGTTTCCAGTGACTGAACCATTCAGTCTCTTAAACATTTGCATCTGGTATTCATTTTCTTTTCATTTTATAGGGTGTCAGTCATAAATTCCTTGTATGAAAAATCATGTCTGTCTAGTGATTAAGGCTAGAAGCAAGGAGACTATTAGTTCTACGCTTGCCTTAATCCTGAAAGTTGGCTCAGTGACTTTGGGATGGTCACTCTCTCACTGCCCAACTCACCTCACAGGGTTGTTGTGATGGGGAAAATAGGAGGAGGAAGGAGTATTTATTACTTATTTATTTAATGAGATATCTATGCCACCCTATCTCCTGAAGGACTCAGGGCGGCTTACAATAATAAAAGAGAACAATACAAAAGTTAAAAAAACAGTGTGTGTGTACTGTGTGTGTTTGCCACCTTGAGTTATTTATGAAAAATAATAAAGGTGGGATATTAAATAAATGTCTATGGTTTCTTCATTTACCGTATCCCAGTAGTACTGATCAGATTGTTTATTATACACAGAAGTGAATGATAATTATAGAACTGAAAGAGACAAACAAGGTGTCCTATCTATTTCCTTTCCCCACTCAAGTTTCCTTTAGATGTGCCAGATTTTATTTCCAGATTTTATAGCTGGGATGTAGAAGATACAGATAGATTTTGACTTATAACAGAACTTCATTTATTCACTGTTCAAAGTTACAATGGGCACTGAAAAAAGTAACTTATGACTGTTACATTTCCATGGTCACACGATCAAAATTAAAAATACTTGGCGATTGACTCATATTTATGATGGTACCATTCTCCCAGAGTCATGTGATCACCTTTTGTGACTTTAAGACAAGCAAAGTCAATGGGGAAACCAGATTCACTTAACAGCTGTCTTACTAACTTAACAACTACAGTGATTCACTTAACAACTGTGGCAAGAAAGGTCATCATAGAGGCAAAATTCACTTAACAACTGTCTTGTTTAGCAACAGAAATTTTGGGCTCAATTGTGATTGTTAAGTCGAGGCCTACCTTCATAGTCCAAAAGGACTGGAGGCCTTTACAATAAGGAAGCCTATATTATAATACCCATAATATATCAGTTTTCTGTAAATCAGCACTTATTGAATTATCAAATCATGAATTTATCAAAATAAACCCATCTCCATTGGGATAGAAAAGGAAAACTGAAAGAATAATAAATCAGAAATGAAAGAACCATTTGTTTGGCCTATTTGTGATCCATTTTCTGCTACTTTGAAACAAGCAATACTCTACAGCCGTGATGGCGAACCTATGGCACGCGTGCCACAGGTGGCACGCAGAGCCTTTTGTGTTGGCATGTGAGCCGCAGGCAAACTTACCTCACTGTGCATGCACACGCCTCCCAGCTGATTTTCGAGCTGTTTGAGGCCTTTTTCAACCTCCCAGAGGCTTGAGGAAAGCCTTTGTAGGCCGAAAAATAGGCCCGTTTCGTCACTTCCTGTATTTCCAGAAATACTGGAAGTGACAAAACGGGCCCATTTTTCAGCATGCAAAGCCTGCAGCAGCTTTCCTCAAGCCTCTAAGAGGCTTAAAAAGGCCTCAAGCAGGCCGAAAATCAGCTGGGAGGTGCAGTGCAGGTAAGGGAGGGTTGTGTGCGTATGCACAGGGGGCGTGGCATGGCACGTACATTGCCTTCTGGGTGCTGGCACGCGAGCGCATGCAAGCACGCACATAATTTTGGCACAGGAGCCCAAAACGGTTAGCCACCACTGCCCTAGAGAAATATAGATTAAGATGGGACCTACTATATGACACTTATTTTTTTAAAAAAATTGCATTTAAAGCTGTATATTCAATTATATATTTTAAACCAGAAATTGGACTTTTTCAGATGTCTCTACATTTTTTAAACATTGTGGAATGATAATTTATGCCATTCATATACTTATTTTGATCTGTAGATGGCAGCAATCTTCTGTAAAAATTATATTTCAAATATTCTCAAAGTCTAGACTGCCTGCTTGGTTTGCAAGAACAGGAAATCCAAAGGATGCCTCATTTTATTTTATCTTATATTTTTTAAGGCTGACTTTCAGCTTGAAATTTGCTTCGACTGCAAGTTTAAAGCTGAAGTTACTAACCTTTAAATGTTGTATAGGTATTTCTATTTCCATCTTGAAAATGCCAGTTTGTAATCACTGACAATTCCTGGTCTTTTCCATTATTTTCGGTTTCCTTTGGTTTATAATTGTTTACCTCTCCAATTTTCAAAGCAGTTTTCCAACAATTCACTTAGAGATAAGTTTTGCTTCTGCTGCTTTCAAGATGTTTCCTATATAATGCAATGAGCATTTTCTTTGCTTGCCTTGATGTAATCATTTAATCCATGTTTTCCTTCTTCAACTATTTTACCTGCAATAAACCACATCATCCTTTTTTCATACTAAGGATAGTCAATCAATATCACTTTTTGAATATAATATGTGATGTAATCAGTTTTCAGAAAGTTATCTTAATTTTGCAATTCAAGTTGTGCCCTGTGTATCAGCTGCATATCTAATTACTGGTATTCATATGTGTTCATCGCTTTGATTATATTTCACCATAGAACTTTGAATTTATAAATCTTAAAACCAATTTTAACTACTAGTGGCAGTTAAACAGGAAACCATTTAGAAATGTTTATTTATTTACCATTTACTTCTATTTACTTCTTTATTTTTCTATTATTATATTTCTGAATGGTTTCCAATTCTATTAATATTATATTTCAAAACTTCATTTTTAAATAGCACAAAAAGCAATTCAGGCAAAGATATTGAAAAACAGATAGACAAACAACAAAGTTGAAATATCATTTAACTAATATATTTCAATACATCCTTAGAAGCTTATATTATGAGATAATTCATATTTCCTAATTTAAAAAAAACACCTATCTGTGGACTTAGAGACTGGACAGTCATCCGTCAAGGATGGTTCAGTGAATCCTGCAATGTGCAGAGAGCTGCACTTGATGACTTCTGGGGTATTTTCCAACTCAATAATTCTGTTGAGCTTTAAACTATAAAAAGTTGGTTAACAC
Organism: Naja naja; assembly: GCA_009733165.1. NCBI lineage: Eukaryota > Metazoa > Chordata > Lepidosauria > Squamata > Elapidae > Naja > Naja naja. The sequence goes on from CM019148.1 coordinate 105,881,512, forward strand.
TGTTCAAATCAGGAAGAGAAACTAAAATAGTAAATAATGCATTCCGCTAATAGTGTTGATTGATGTAAACAGGTTAATATGGCATATAACTCCATTGACAATTGCCAGGAAAGACAAATTATATAACAGTCGATTCTGGAAATGCCATAAGAAAGCAGAAACAATTATCATATTTGGTGTCTATGGAGATTCTCAGTCATTCTAGGTCGTGGTTCAGAGGTGGTATTCAGCAGGTTCTGACCAGTTCTGGAGAACCGGTAGCAGAAATTTTGAGTAGTTCGGAAAACCAGCAAATACCACCTCTGACTGGAGATTTTACAGTATCCTTTCCCTGCCATGCCCACCAAGCCACGCCCACTGAACCGGTAGTAAAAAAAAATTGAATCTCACCACTGTCATGGTTCTCCCAAAGATGCTTTTTCTTTTCTTTTTTAAAAGTTTTTTTATTTTTTACAAACATCAATGCATGAACAGTGTGGTACCTGAGTGTCATACATTTTGATACAAGTAAAATAGTATTACTTATATTTGTTTCATTTAACAAGCTTATATAATTCTAGTAATAATACACATATTTTTATTAAATTATAATCTATCATTAGTTATTCAATATTTCAATGTGTTATTTTTATGCCAATCACCCTATTCTAAGTGTCATATCTTTTAATACAAATAGAATATTATTAATCATATTTATTACATTTAGCAAGCTTATATATTTCTAATAATAATACATTTATGTTAAATTAAAATATTCCATTATTTGCTTGTTCAATTTATAATCCTTCATTATTTGGTTATTCAATATTTCAATATATCATTTTTATGTCAATCACCATAGTCATACATTTTAATACAAATAAAGTATTTTTAATCATATTTGTTACATTTAGCAAACATACACATATTCATATTGAATTATAATCTTTCATTATTTATTTAATCAATAGTTCCATATATTATTTTTATGCCAGTCACCATATTATTTAAGTATACTTAGTAATACCATCATTCAAATTTTAATTTCCCCTCTTGTTATTACTTATTATATAAAAATGTGTATTTTATTAACCGCCCTCTAGTTTCCATCCCTATTCTAACTTTAATTGTGCCACTACTGTATTTAAACATATTCCCTTTCTAACCATCATCTCTTATCAGCTTTAATTGTTCGTTTCTTAGATTGCCTCTCATATTCCTCCCTTGGATCTTTATTTCTGTCTGCTTCCACATCTTGGCTACTCATTTTAAAAATTTCTCCCTTATCTGCCCTTCTCTGTTGTCTAATTTTCAAAATATCTACTCTTGCCCCTATCTCTCTCCCAGAAAAATCTTCCTGGTTCTCCGGTTCCTTTTTTTATCTCCTTGGAGTACTGTCCCCTTGTCTTATGTCATCCATGATTTATTTTTGTTATTATCTCCTCCTTATCATCTTATTCATTTGTTTTGTCTGTTCCATTTTTTTCATGTACTTTTTCAGTTGGCTCCTCCTCTTCCTGGTGTCTTGATTGTCCTTTGTGTTATATTTCCCAGCATTCCATCTATGTTCTCTATTTGGTTCATAATTTCCTTAAAATGTCTTGTCAGTGTCTCCCTTGTACTGTGAATTGCCGATGCCATCGCTTCCCAGATCCCACTCCTTTCTTCTTGATGAAGCATCTTATTAAAAAAATTTGTGTCCCTCTTTTGTCCAACAATCCAAAGACCATATATTCCAACTCACTTCTCAAAAAATTCAATATTCTTAATTCTTTGTATCTCAAAATTAATCAACCTGTTCCTCCTTTAGGTCCCTCTATAAATTCAGACTTGTGTTGTAATCTTCAGAGGTCATTTTAATGATAATGTCTTTCTTGTTATCACATTTAAATACCCAGTAATCAAATATTTCCAAGATTTTTGGAGTATGTTATTCTTCCTTTCGTCAGCAGGTGGCACTCTTAGATTAGATTTCAATATTAACCAGTTTTCCCAGTTTCCCACAATGTAAAAATAACGTTGATTTTTAAGTAGATTATTCCAGCATTTTAAAATGCCTATCCAAAGCAGTGCCTGTCCAATTTGAAAGTCCAATTTTTCTGTATTTTAATGATTTTTCTGCCTTTTTCCCTTTAATTCTTTTTCTTTCAATTTAAAAATTTTCTCAAAGTGCTAGGTTGCTGCTACTTTTAAAAATAGTTGTGAGCCTCTCTTTTCCTGGATATTCGTTTGGGGTTAAAATTTGAATAAAAAGAATTCTTCTCATCCAGTTTGCACACTGTTCACCAAAGTTTGCTCCTGCACTGTGCTCAGTGGTCATCGGCTGTCCCAGCTTTGTGGCATCCATCTTAGCCTGCCTCTTCTCCTCGCCATGGCCTAGAGGGGAAAAAGCCCCAGGGTTCAGCAGGAGAGTTGCGATCTCTCCTGTTACCACTCAGAGTGCCCCTCCTTAGCTTCACCACCCCTACAAGATGACTTTGGCTCCTTTTGGAGCCCACAAACAGGGAGAAGCCAGCACAGAAATAGAGAGCTCTGTTTCCTTGCAACTGGTCACATTGCGACGTTGGCTGGAAGTCCACCAAAGGTGCTTTTTCAAGAGGCAACGGGGCTTTCTGGTTTTTCTTTGAAAACATTTTTCTTCTCATCCAAGAAGCTTCTTTGATGAGAAGCAGAATGTTTTCAAAGAAAAACCAGAAAGTCCAGTTGCCTCTTGAAAAAGTACCTTTGGGACAACTGTGACCTGGATGGCTGAGAATCTCCATAGATATTTAGCTATGTACTTTGGGATGAATACCCTTCAAATGGTATGAATGGATTTCCAGAAAAATTGCAGACTACAAGAACCATTTGCAGTTCAGTTTGAGATGCAGACAGCACAGACTCATCCCCAACAGCCTGCGCCTGTGCTCAGCAATGAAGGGACACAGGGCAGAAAACACCCTGCAGAAAGCACAGCTCCAACTTCTCAATGAAAAAGAGCTGAAGAAGCTTCTTAGATGAGAAGCGAAACGTCTTCAAAAAAAATCCAGGCAGTCCAGTTGCCTCTTGAAAAAAGCATCTTTGGGGCTATCATATTTGGCCGTCATCCTAAACAAAGAAAAAATACTGGAAATAAATACATAAAAATATCAAAGGTGCCCCTAGGAAGATACTGTACAAGTTACACTTCATGGCACTTCTGTACAATGAGCTCCATTGGTTGCCAGTTTGCATCTTTGTACAATTCAAGGTCCTAATTTTGATCTTTAAAAATCCAACATGGCATAGGACCAAGTTATTTGAGGGACCACTTCTCCCCAATTATATCTACCTGTCCCACCAGGTGAAGCAGGAGTGGTATGCAGCAGGTCCCACCCCCAAAGGAATTCCGTCTGGTGGGACCCAAATAGCCTGCCTTTTCTGCTGTGGCCCCATCCTCTGGAACATCATTCCCCTTGAGATAACATTAATCTCATCTCTGTTAGCTTTCCAGAAGGCCCTTAATGCAAGTTTTTTTCCACCAAACATGGAGGTCCCAGGGAAAGCATGGAAGGTGGATTTATGAAATTAATTTGAATTAAACTCTGTATCAGATTTACTTTTAAAAACAAAGATATTTTAGATAAAGACAGGGTTCTACATTCTCCTCCTCCTCCACCTCCTCCCCTCCACAGGATAAGCAATCACTTCTAGACTTCCATAATTAGACTTGAAATGATGTGAAAACTAGTGGTTTAAGACACCTTCTTGAGCCTAGTATACAAGCCCCTAAATGCAGATGTAAAAACACATTTTCCCTATAGTTTCCATGGTATCAACAGGATACCATCATTTAGGATGATTATCTTTTCTAAAGATCTGTTGCTTTCCTGACTACACAGGCCTTTTTATCCTGCTGGCTGTGATCTTCAGCCTAGACTGTTTGGCCTTAGGAATTCTGCCCTGTAATAAACGCATCACAAGAAAGTCAAAGGAGGAGTTGGGGCAAGTCTTTCTATGAAGCCTCCCAGGGCCTGGCCTCAGTTCACAAAGTAAGTAATATGACTTACCCCCAGCTGGGCTTCCTAAGTTATATGAAGCAAATTTGCTGGTTTCTCTACTGGGAGCCAGAAGGTTTCCCCCACTTTTTTTCCCCAGGTTCCCAAACTTCTTTAGAAAGAACTTGTAATCAGCCTTCCTTGGTGGGGGGCGGTGTAACAATTTAGGACAGATAGTAATCTAAGCAGAATCCAATTCTTCTGCACTCTTGCTGGAGGGTGAAAGATTTAAAGCCGAAGCAAATAAAGTCAGCAATAGTTTTGTGAGATGGATTAGGTTGATGGGTAGTGACTAGCCCAGTAAATGTCAAGCTTGCCTGAGGATTTGAACTTCTGCTCTCAGCTCCTAAGCAAACACATACATTGTTCCACCACATTGACTTTTGGGAATCTGTCTTTATTTTCCCATTTGTGTTGGGGGACTAATTCTGCAAAAGGGGGTGTTCATGATGGCTGCTATTTTCTTTCATCTTGTCTGTTCCGTAACATTTTCTCTTTTCAAAGTAATTTCCCAGAGATTCTCCTTGCCTGGAGTTCTGTTCAAACAAGAGGATCACAGAGTAAGGAAGGATCTTTTAGTTACTGAGTCCAACTCTTTCCTCAGGGAAGAAAAACCTGTCTGCTTTATGCCCTATTATGGAATCAAGAAATGCGACAGAACACCATCTTCACAAATGGCAGTGAGGACTTTGTTAAACCATTTCAGGATCCATTTGTTTCCAAATGGTTCAGGTGATAATTATAAACTTTCCTTAAGGAAATTCAATTTGTATTCTTTGCACTAGTTAGGATGCTTCTCTGTTGCACTTCAGTTGGGCTTTGTGTTTCTTGTATTGTTCTGGAAGGGACTCCACCTTCATTGGAAAAAGAAACACAAAAGTCCTACTCCTGGGCTAGATTGAAATTGTGAGGTATCTTCCAGGAATAATATTCTAAAAACAAATCCTTCTATTATGTTTTATGGAGAGCTCTTAAAAAGTCATGCTAATGTGCTGCTTCCATATTCTGAGGGAGGCTAATACAAATTAATGAAGTATTATTTGTGCTCTTGAGTTGGCATTATTCACACATTAAGTCGTTGCATAATATATTTCACTCTAAAACAGGGGTTGCCAACCTTTTGGACCTCAGGGACCACCAACCTCATAATTTTAATTCCCGCGGACCACTAATATGAAATTTGACTGATGGTGGCTTGCTGACATTGGTGGAAAAGTCAGTCCCATATTCCAGAGCGGCAGTAGTCACAGGACTGCCCCTTTGGTCGTCCTGGAGCAGCTGCTCCTCCACCTGGGTGCACCAGCCTGCCATGGACTGGAGAAGCTGCTCCGGGATGACCAAAGGGCCAGTTCTGTGACTACTGTAGCTCTGGAATATGGGACTGACTTTCCCACCAAAGTTAGCAAGCCATCCTGGGGCAGATTTCCCTCCTCCGCCGTTGGTCTTACCTTCCAGTTCCAGCTCGCATGGCTCTACTCAAGGTAAGGTTTGCGCTTGACCAAAGGGTGGGGGCCAGCAGGTGGGTGGTCCATGTTGGTGGCACAACCTTGTGTTCCCCCACAGCCTGGATTAATTGCTTTGGGGGGAGTGCTTTGCGGGGGACATTTCTCTGCGGACCACCAAAATGACCACCAATGGTCCCCGGCCCACTGGTTGGTGACCACTGCTCTAAAACATTAAGGACAATATCATGAGTGGGACAGAAAGCCACATGGTACAAGTGGCATTGCCCTGTCAATATACTGATATTTTTTTTTATCATCATGAAGCAAAACAGGTTGGTTATCTGGCAGTGTGACAAACCTCAGCTGTAATTGTAACTCTGAAATCAACAGCAAAGAAAGAAAAACCCCAAGATAGAGGAGCACCAATTACAGAAGGTGTATGAGTGAAAAAGTATGTGAAAGGAATAATGAACAATGAGATTTTATTACCACAAAATCTTTAATCCTACCAGTTGGGTAGGATAATATGGATTAAAGAGACCCACTTTGGTATAGTGGTTAAGATGCTAAACTGGAAACTGGGAGATTGTGAGATTAAGTCCACCCCTGAATATGAAAGCTGGCTGGGTGACATTGGGCCAATCATTCTCTTTCAATCCACCCACCTCACAAGGTTGTTTTTCTGAGGGAAATCAGAGAATATTTGCCACCTTGAGTTAAATATAAAAATGTGGGATTAATAATTATGGTAATTAATTTCTTTGTATTACAATGTTACTCGTTTGTCTTTGTTCTTTTGCACATCTTACTGCTGTGCTGATGTCTTTAGATCTTACTGTAGATGTTTTATTATTTATGCATGTTGTATCATGTACATTTTAATCCTTCTTGTAAACCATGAGTCTTTATGGAGATGGGAACTAGCTAAATAAATGCCAAAATCTAGGCTAAATAAAGTATTAAAGTAGAGATAATTATAATAATGCATTAAACTTAATTTATTAAACTTGTGTGCTGAACAACTCTCAATGACTCTGGCAGCTCTCAACAATCTAATAAGGAAATTATAATAAAATAAATAGAACATCAAAAATAAAGATAAAAGATGGCAAATGCAATTAAGTGAGGACCTCACTTACTATAGGAAATATTTCAGAGTAACTTCATAATTTAAAAATGTAAATTATACATTCTGGTACATATGGCAGGGTAAAATGACATTTTTCCTACAGATCTTAGCAGCTATTCAGAGTGCATTTTTGAATCAGTTTTCTAATGTCGCCTCTTGAGAAACCTTGATTAAGCCATCAGACTAGCACATTTTCCTTAAAAAAATCTGAGTAATTGGATTTTGAGTGGTAACACACTTGAAAATTTACCAAAACTAATACAGTTGGGCTAACAATGGATAGATCTAAACTGCTGTTGCAGATGTGTTTGGAACACAACTCCAGGAATTCCCAAACAGTTTAATAAGAAATCCTGAGAATGCAGCTCTAAAACATTTGAGGCAGACTGACAGTTGCTAGGTAACTTTGCTGAAAGTAAGCAGCTTACAAATAGTCCTTAATTGACAACCATTTGTTTAGCGATTGTTCAAAGTTACAACAACACTGAAAAAAGTGACTTGTGGCTGGTCCTTGCATATTCAACCTTTGCAGCACTTCCATGATCAATTATCAAAGTTCAGGTGCTTGGCAATGTCATGTATTACAATAGTTGCAGTATCTTGGGATCATGTGATAGTCATGTGTGACCTTCCTGGCTAGTTTCTGACAAGCAAAATCAATGGGGGAATCCAGGTTCATTTACTGACTGCATGATTGACTTAACAACTGCAGTAATTTGTTTATCAACATGGCAAAAAAAAAGATGATAAAATTGGGAACCAGTTACTTAAGAACAATTTTGCTTAGTGGAAATTCTGTTCCCTTGATGACAGATCAAGGACTACCTGTATGTCCAAAATGGCCTGGGTAAAATATGAATATGAATTTCCTGGAGGAATGTCATACTTGTTTCTCATCCATATGAAATGAGGATCAATAGTTGATAGTAGGGCCATGACTGAACCCACTGAGTGAAAAGTTGGAAGCCTGAAACCTCCTCTCACAGATGTCTTCTCAGAATCTCTTGGTGCTATCCTCCTGTTTCCTGAGGGATGACATCCTCTTCCTTGATCACAATGGTCTCTTTGCCCTCTTTGTGAGTAAAGGAGGAGGTGAAGGTAGAGTTAAAATGAATTCTACCAATATAGAGAACGTAAATATCCAAATTCATAAAACATTAACTAGCACAGGCAGAAAATAAATAAACCTAGGAACAGTTCTTTGCTAACATTTCCCTTTGCCTCTAGAGAGTAGAAAACCTTTGGAATACATATTACTTCTGTACCAATTTAATTATCCAGCTTCTTCCAAATTTCATCTTAAAACTAAGGCTCTAGCAAAGATGGTCTTAGCAAATTCTACTTAATTTTCTAAAAGACAAGCCATTCTTCTTTTCAGAAGAAAGGGGGGAGTTTGGGGAAGGTATGTATAATTCATATTTGCATGTGTATGGATTGTGTATTCCGTGTTTGGGAAGGAGCTTTACATTTTGTAGATGCCAACTGGCAATAGAACAATAGCATTGTGTTCTTTTGGATTTGTAGTTATTAGCAAACAGAGAAGAAGCAGTCACAATTTGTCCATATCTCTATTTCACATAAGTTTTATATCATCATAATTCTCCACATGAACATTCATTTGCATTATTGTGTTTCAAAACTCTAGAGTCTAGACAACTGAAAGGACAGCTTTATTTTAACTCCATATTTGTAGGGCTGTTGAAATTAGATCAGTTCAGTGAAAAATATGGGTCAAATGATATTTGCATTTAGCCTAGGTATCGAGTTCCATGACAGTGAAATATCTTGTTAAGTTGCTTTGCATTAAGGTATATTCACTGCGTAGCCCAGCATCAACCCTCAAACCATAAAGGAGAAATGTAAAATTAGGAATGCAGAGAAGAGAGTGGCAGTAAGGAGTTTACATCATCTCTTGTAATGCTTAAAACTGAGTACAGGTCATCCTCAATTTACAGCAGTTCCATTAGTGACTGTTCAAAGTTACAAGGGGATTGAAAAAAGTGACTTATGACTTTTTCACATTTATGACTGTTGTAACAACCCCATGGTCACGTGATCAAAATTCAGATGCTTGGGAACGGATTCATATTTATGATTGGTGCAGTGTCCTGGGGTCACATGATCACCTTCTGTGATCTTCTGACAAGTCAATTGGGAAGCCAGATTCACTTAACAACCGTGTTGCTAATTTCATAACTTCAGAGGTTCACTTAACAATTGTGGCAAGAAAAGTTGTAAAATGGGACAAAACTCACTTATCAAATGTTCCCCTTAACAACAGAAAGGTTGAGCTCAATTGTGGTCCTAAGCCAAGGATTACCTGTAATGAAACAGAATAATCAGCTCTTCATGGTCACAAAAATAAGCAGTGAGACCCAGTGTTGTCCAAATATTAAGATGTAGAATTAGGACTAGGTTCAAATACAGTGTCATCTGTGGGGATTCACTGGGTGACCTTGGGCAAGTCATTCTGTCTCAGTCCCATCAACTTAACAGAGTTGCTGTTATGGTGAAAAATTGAAGGAGGAAGTCCCTTGACGAGGCGAGGCGAGGCGAGGCGAGGCGACATCTAAGAAGTTATCCATCTAGTTCAGTGGTGAGAATAAAAAATGTTTACTACCGGTTGTGTGGGCATGGCTTGGTGGGCGTGGTATGGTTTGGTGGGCGTGGCTTGGTAGGCGTGGCAGGGGAAGGATACTGTAAAATCCCCATTCCTTCCCCACTCCTGGGGGAAGGTTACTGCAAAATCCCTCCCCACTGCACTAACCTGCTTCTGGCTCCATTTTCCTGTGCAGAGCAACAAAAGAAGACCCAGCCGATCAGTTGGGACTCGGGAGGCAGAGAATAGATGGGGGGCGGGGCCAGTCAGAGGTGGTATTTGCCGGTTCTCTGAACTAAAAATTTCTGCTACCGGTTCTCCAGAACTGGTCAGAACCTGCTGAATACTACCTCTGATCTAGTTATCATGAGGATTGTTTTGTAAGTACCAGGGCATCCATTGCATTAAAAAAAAAAGACACCATCTTTCAAAATGACTAAGCTGAAGCAACCGTACTGCTGCTCTAGACTCTTCCTGAAGTTGACTTAATAAACTCCAATCCAAAGGTTTGGCAACAAAGCCAGATTTGTGCCCACTTCAGACTATGACCACTACAGAACTTGACTGGTTATTCCTTTGCTTCTTGGCTTTCCCCTATGTGCTTAGAAGACAAACTTTGCTGGCTGGATCCATAGGGGAGAGTGCCCCAGAACCTCCCCTTCCTTCTTAGAAATTGTTCCCTTTTCACTAGCCTTCTTTCTTTTTTTTTCTTTGCTTTCACATGGAATCTTTCCTACTCCCTTCCCCTATTCTTTCCTTTGACACTAATGTAGACCCTTTCTTTCTTTCTCTGATGTTACAAATCTCAAAGCAAAAGGAAGAGGTTGTTCCTGAAGTTTCTATAGAAACTTCAGAGCAGAACTTGGAAGAACTGATGATTAAGCTTCATTGAAGCAAAGAAGCATAATTCATTGAAACTTTGTAACTTTGTCCTAACATGCAACTTAAATTTAAAAATAATGAAAGACAAGCATTGGTGCACAGAGGGCACAAGGTGGAAAAAAAGAAGGGCACTTCCTGGGTGATATAAAATGGAATGGAAATACGCTGGCAGAAGAGGTGGGAAAAAAAATCTGCTATCCAGCAGACTTTATTGAATTACCTAGTCATTATCAGCCATTACTGGATCAAAGGAGGGGTACAAAAACAGTAAGCTGTTGAGAACAGTCTGTAATGAAACATCCATTCACGTCACTTTATACCACTGGGGTGTGTGTCTATGGGATGCCATGGCCAATCAAATCTAAAGATATTACTAGACAGAAATGAACTAACCAATCAGAGAAGCTTATGGTGACTTAAGGATGGAATACAGCATTCTGGAAACTGCTTCAAAATATAGGTGGGAGATACCTTTGCAGTATGGGACGTGGCTCAGAGCTTGTCAGTCAGAAAGGTTGGCAGTTCAGCGGTTTGAATCCCTAGCGCCATGTAACAGAGTGAGCTCCCGTTACTTGTCCAGCTTCTGCCAACCTAGCAGTTCGAAAGCATGTAAAAATTCAAGTAGAAAAATAGGGACCACTTTGGTGGGAAGGTAACAGCGTTCCATGCGCCTTCGGCATTTAGTCATGCTGGCCACATGACCACAGAGACATTTTCGGACAGCTCTGGCTCTTCAGCTTTGTAACAAAGATGAGCACCTCCCCCTAGAGCCGGAAATGACTAGCACGTATGTGTGAAGGGAACCTTTACCTTTACATTTGCAGTGGGTTGGGAGGGGTAGAGAAGGTTTTGATTGTTCCTGCACTCAAGAAACTGCAGGCAGGTCATGCTAGAAACTGGATAAGAAAAAGTACAGCTCTGGATGACTTCCAGTTAGGTTATCTTTTAGGAAATGAGATTTTGGAAGGGTAAAGTAATAAATACTGTATATGTTAATCAGCATGGCTTTGCCAGAATCAGATGAAGAATGCCACTGAGAACCACTCATTTGAAGAATGATCCAGGGGGAATGAGTTGTGGTTTTCATATTTTGCCTGCTGACTTTTCCTATGCTTTTAGTTGTGGGTGCTATACTAAGTAGGTATTTTGTCTGGTTCCAAGCAATGATTCTATGTTCCCATAAGCAGTCATTATAGTATAGCATTGCCACAAGAATAGGCCAAAATAATGGCTGGCTATTAATATAACTGGGGATATGGACGCCTTCTGGCCTCATTTCAGCACCACAACACTGAAATAAGTTCTGCACTAGGGCAAAAGTTGCACAAGGGCCTTAAAAGCAACTCATTTTAAATCATTTTAAAAAAATAAAATAAAACCACCATCTTTAAGACCTAAGAAAATACAAGAAACCTGACATGTATTTAAAGCTATAACTTCTTTAGAAATCCCATTATGATGGATAATTTCATCAAATTCTTCTTCTTTCTTCAATCAATATTTGAGTTTCTTGGGCCAAATGTGATATAGGAATAGCAACGTATTGCCCTCAGAAACCTAGAAGGTTCTTAATGAATTTCAAATCCAAGTGTGCCAAGACTACATGAACAGTACTAGGACATATTTCTTGTTTTATTCACTAGTCAAAAATTTATGTAGGTGCTCAATATCATTTATTAACTTCCTTTCCATTTTTCACTTGCTGCATAGACTTTCTGTAGGTTCCAGTAAAAGCAGTGCATTTACAAGAAAGGTAATCAGAGTAATTCTTTAATTACATCAGAGTTATCCAGTTCAGAAGGAATTAGATGCCATAACTTAAGTTATGTCTGCTTCTACAGTATGTTACAGACACAAACTCTTATATTGGTGGAAATGACACAGGATACAATGACAAATGTGGAGGCTAGTTCACCCTGAAATAATAATAATGATGATGATAACTGGAATGACAGTGAATTTTTGAGCTTGCATGCTTTGTTTGCAGAGAAGAAGCATGTCCTTCAGAATAGCAATATGATTCCAGAGCTCTGCAGGAACCATTTTGCTCCACATATAGGATTACAGCTGCTGTATATTAACTGGGCCCATTGGTTTTCTGATTATTCAATATAGTTTAATCTCCCTCAATAGAATATTTTATTTGAAGAAAAATCTGACACCGGGAATGCTTTTACATTATGTCTCATAACAATGTAAAAATAAGTATGCTGTGCATGTTCACAACACTCAGGAGTATTAAATGCAAGGTGACTTGTACAGATTATTAATTGATGGGCTTGGCATCTTTTCCAAGGTGTAATGATCTTATTTGCATCTGTTGAGCAATAACTGCTTCCAGAGAACAAAACTTTAATTTCTTATGGTTTATATGATATGGGAACAAATACTGGTCAAGGGACTTCAAAAACAAGAAAAATAGTAGACTAGTTTTGTTGGATGGTCACCATTCATTTGAAGGACAAGATGACCAAGCTTGATAAAGTTTAGTTTTGCAAAAATATTCCACTGGAAAGTGTTTTAATAAGATGCCAAACAACATCCATTATAATAATATTAATGGATTTGAAGGATTTTCAAATCTTTCAGTGTGTTTTCTGAAATGACCTATCCCATTTTAATTACATTGAAAACTTTTATATATAAGACAAGACTATTTGTAATATATCTAGATGGAAATTCTGCCTCTTACAAATAACTGAACTAGGTCATTTTCTCTACACATGCGTTCTGCTTACTATTAAGCAATTCCCAATTTGCTTTTTCTCTAATTCCCAGTTCCACAACTCCATGTCCCTCAAATGTGTTGTGATTATAATTGCAGAATTGACAGTCACATGAATACCTAGAAGACCCTAGACTGAATAAGACTATTTTAGTCATTTAACTGTTTATATGCAATTATTCCTAGCTGGTCATTTCTGTTTTCTTATTAATGCTGGTTTATAAATAAAAGTTCTCCAAGCTGTTTTTTTTTTGCAAAAAATATTAAAATGTAGGTTAGATACTAATTCACTTACCAAATAGTACTGTTACATGCAGTACATGTGTTCAAGAGAGGTGAGATGCATTCACTGAGCAATCAATGTACAGGAAAAATATCTTTTTTTCTTTCATAAGGTCAGATATTTATTTCTATAATGCATTGCTCAATGTTCTGTCTCTGCAAATGTAAAGCATATGATCAAATCTGAGAAAGAATGATAATCCATGAACAAAATGTGATCAGTATCTACTCAAAGGTTGACTTCACTAGAGCTTAATTAGAATAAATATAGATGGTTCACCATTACATTTGTTTAATTGGATGGATGTCTATAATGCTGTTTTGAGCAAGCTGGACCAATTCCTAACTGTGTTTATATTAATGATACCCGCCTTGTTTCTTCATCTCCTCTTTCTATCATATAACAAGATATCCTCAATGGGATTATTATATATGTGTGTATGAGAGAGAGTGAGAGTTCTGATACACATCATACTAAGATTTACTTTGCTTCCTGAATAAGCTATAATTGGCTGAGTTCCCTATAATGCTAAGCTGTCATTGCTGTGTAAATCTTCAAAGGGATTTATTCAAGCTCCCCTTTGAAGTGATGCAACAAATCATAGTGCACCTTCAAAGGGCAGAACAATCCCATCTCCTGCTGTTTTGCTTTGGGTTGATGAGAGTCTTATCAAATTAAATGGCCAACTAAATATGTAATGCTTCATGGAAGTAGGTTGTGTTCCTTCTGCAAGGCAATGCATCTCCCCGAGGCAGTGTGTAGATTCAAGACTGTCCAATTTCTGAAGGCTTACAAGCCAGGGTTTACACAACACAGTAAGTCAGGAAGAAATAATCACATGATTTACTATGATGAATGAACCTGTCAGTGGGTTTGCCTCCAATGAGCAACATCCAGGTTTCCATGTTTGAACTCAAGAAGGATGAAATTGATCATACTGTTCCTCCTGGCAATCAGCATAACTGTATATTGTATATTCACACACATGCATACTTGTAAAGCTTTTTGTCATCAGAAATAGCAATTCCATTGGCCTTGCTTATGACTGATATATTGTTTGAATCCTATGTGCTTTGTTTAACTTTAGGGCTTAATTTAAATCCAGTATTGATTTATGTCCCTGACCATGTGCAGAGTAGACAGTATCAGATTCCTGAGTATGACAGCAGAAATCATTTCAAGTCATCTTCCCACATCTTTTGGAGTCCAAAGGTCAAGCTATCAATTAAGATGGACAATTTGTAATGCTTAAGAAATTTAGCTCTCAGCAGCAGTCATACTTGGCCATACTTTTTGGAGTTGGTAGCTTGTATTATTCTGCCAAGTTGAAGTCCAAAAAGGAGCTCAAAGAGAAGCTACAAGTTTCTATTTAAGAGATTATTTAAGAGATGAATTTGTAAAATGACTGAGGAGTCAGAAATAACTATTGAAACAATGTCCATTATGTTTCAGATAATTTTCTCCTCCTTCAGGGCAATTCTTGTAATTCTACTGAGGACAGAACAAGTTTGTGTCAATTACTCCTTCTTCACTTTTTCCAGCAGAACAATGAAAATTGCCCTGAAAAAAGAGAAAATTGGGCATTTTTCCAGTTTTGTTTCAGTGCCTTTTGGCAGAAAGGTGGCGTGTAGATTGAATTATTATTTGTAATAGGGGAAAAAAACCTCTTAACATTGTAGTTCAGCAACATCTGGAGGGCAACAAATTTCCCACTTTTGCGATAATGGTTTCTTTAAAGCTGAAATACTTGAGAAATATATCGTTGAAATATCAAAATAATCAGTCAGCAGAACCTCAATAACTTTCTTGTCCAAAATATTAGGGAAAATTCTATGTCAAGCCTAATAAAATTTATACTTTATTGATAGCAATAATGCTACATTTTCTGCTGCCTATGGCCAGGGGGAAATCCCCATATAGTTAGGAACAGTCTGGCTGCCCAGCCTTGGGGTTCTTTTTGATTAATATGCTTGTCCAGATCACACAACTTCCTGATCTCACCATTATACAGTTAAAACCAATGCTTCACTGCCATTGGTTCTGATTAAAATTAACAAGTTTGAATCACTAATTTATTGAACAATATAACATTTTCAGAGACACATTTCTTCATGGACATTGTTCCCATGAATTTGACAGATATTTGGTAATTTGCCATTGTTATTAGTGTGCTTCAGAATTCAGTAAAAATGAAGCAAACTTATTATGTGCAAATGGATGGATAGACAGAAGACAGATGGGAAATGTGTCAGAAATTATTATGGGCCATATTTCCACTGATTCTGGATGATTTCAAAATTCAGTCAGCAAGATGACTGTACGTGAAATTGCTCAGGATAGAAAAGTATATTGTACTTGTTCCTATTATGTCAAAATATGAAATAATTTTGGATAGTTTTAGAATTTGTAAGTTTTTGTCATATGCACTGGTATGATTCTAAGATTTGCTAAAATAAGAGCATTTCCATGATCTTCCATAAGCCACATTATAAATAAACACAGGTCACAATTTGTTCATCTTAATCAAATTTAGGTTCCATTAATGGCAGAAAATAAATTATCCACTCACAAAGGATAGAGGGTTTCAGTATTTTTCCAGCAGCAATGAGCCATCACTGTATAAATGGCTACATAATGTACAATAGTAACATTCTCAGGGACACAGTACTTCCATGAGTGAAAAAATAATTAATCCACTGCATATAGTCCTCAATTCTTTTTTTCTTTCTTTTTTTCTTTTTAGTAACTGGGTCATTGCTTGATGTTGGGTTTTTGCTGTATCAATTTTAAATAGTGTTTATAATTTAGGAATATATTCTTGCATTCTTGTTGAAGGATTACCTTCATAAATAAATGTTGATCTAATTTTGCCAATTATCTATAAAAATCGGGCAAGTTTTGACTGCTGGATCATGGAGTTTTACCTCTAGCTTTCTAAATAAAGAATAAACCCCAAGTGTGGGAAATTTTAGGGAACTTTGAACATCTAGGTCTATAAATGCAGTTATGCATTAAGGTTAAAAAGATCTTGTGTTGCTGGAAAGAGAGAGAAGCTCTAGGACATATAAATCACAATTATAGGAGAAAATAGCAGCGCTTACCTCAGAATGGATAAAGGCTAGAAATGAAATAAAATTAGGGTTTGTTTTCATTCCTAATAAATGTTCACCATTGTGTTATGACAGAACGTTTATATACAGTACAGCGAGATAATAAACTCATAACAAAATCTCAAATTTCATTAGTTTGAGTGATGTTATGCGATTAAATAAATGTTAATAGGGCTAGTTAAACCTTGTAAAATTGTGCCAAAGCAAAGCTGGAAATTATAGCACTTGGCTATTTTTGTATGGAGAATATAGTGGGCTGTTCTTGTTTCACATGCTGATTGTTATTATTATTAAAGTGAGGGAAGGCCATTTTTCAAATTTCACTCAACTTCCAACCAGTTCTTTAGAAACATAATTTCATAGGTTTATTCATATCTCCCACTATCATTTATTTCCACTACTTGTAAATTTTTTGCCCCTAGGAATTCTTTTAGGGCAGCTGAAAGTGCAAACTGGAAGCTTAGTAATCAAAATATATTTCTGTGCTGTTGAATGCAATATGCCATATAGCCAATGTGATTTTTTTACAGTACGCAAAAACAAACGAACTCTGTAATAGGAGAGAATATGCTGTATTACTCCTTTTTCTTTGTCCAAACATGTACAGCTGTGTGAAAAAGTCCTGCACGCTTTACGGTTTACGGTTTATGACATTTTTTGGATAGGCCATTGATTTTATGATATTTTATGCTAACTGCTATGCAAATATTGTTATATTTAAATAAATACTGGTGGTTCTTAAGTGAAAAGCATAAGCTTTTTGCAATTTGGTGCTGTTTGGATGGGGATTGTGAATTTTCTTGCATGCTTACAATGCATGCTTACAATGACTATGAAAACAAATTAACTGATGCATATCCAGTGGCATACGTGTTGCAATTACTAAGGCCGATGCTAGTGTTTTGTTAAAAAATTTATTGTTTGTGGCCCTGAAAAGAACCGTTTAGGTAACCAAACATGGTTACTAATATGAAATTGGTCAGCCCTTATTGCTTATCACCAGGCGGCATCATTTCGGCATAGGCTATATAAGCCTTTGCACGTGATCTATGGTGACAATGTGGTGCCAGGCTGCAATAATGGATTCAATCAGCTCCTGCTTGTCTTTGGATGTTTCTTGCTTATTGCATTACCAATCTTGGCCCACAAGTTCTCAATTGGGTTCAAATACGGGCTCTGAGCTGGCCAATCCAGGAGTCAAACACCATGCTTCTTCATTCACTGCTGGACAAACTTGGCTTGATGACAAGGAGCATTGTCATCCTGGAAGTAAAAGTCCTTCCCTACAAGTTGCTGAGCTGAAGGAAGCATGGTCTTTTCTAGGACTTCAACATACTGCTTGGAATTCATGATTCCCTGCACGATTTGTATCCGACTAATACCAGAAGCAGCGGTACAGCCCCAGATCATCACGTGCAATGGATGCTTCACAGATAGATTCAGCAGTATGGCCTAAATTCTTCAGCTGGAAATCTTCTGACATACTTATTGCACTGATTCCCAGTCAAGTAGAAATTGCTCTCGTCACTGAAGATGACCTTGGCCCACTGTTGCTGATCCACTTGGCATATGTCTTGGCCCACACATGTTGATGAGAGTTGTGAGCATCTGTGAGTAAAGGTTTACTTCGAGCCCTGCAGCCTTTGAGCCCTCTGGTAAGCAGTGCTTGTGCACACTTTTACATCACATTTCACCCCAAATTCTTGTAATCTGAGGTGAGGTGAGCTTCCTGTCAGTCATCAAAATGCATTGCAGAGCCCGATCTTGCCATTTTTGTCGACTTTCTTGGTCTTCCAGAGTGGAGCCTGTCATCAACTGAGCCAGTTATTTGGTGTTTTTCAACCACTCTGCTCACTGTGGTGTGATGGCATTTCACTCTAGATTTCACCCCTAGACTTGCGCCTGGTCCCTGATCTCCGCTCCTTCCGCTGTGACCTTAAAACATGGTTATTCTTACAACCCGGCCTGGACTGACAGGGGATCGGGTTTTTAATTTGAAATGTTTATTTGGCCGTAATTTAATATCTTTTTAATTTGTTTTAATTTTTGTATTGCCTGTTTTTATGTACTCTACCCTGAGTCCTTTGGGAGAGAGGGCGGCTTATAAGTCCAAATAAACTAAACTAAACTAAACTCTCTTGGCTATTTCTGTACAGGAGTAACCCTCTTTATGAAGCACAATGATGTGATGCCACTGCTCAGTACTGGTGAAAGCAAAAGCCTTCATCCTTGCCCACCGCCAGAGCTAAATTAAATTTCTCAATGCCTTTCATGCCTATTTATAGTCAGAGAATATGACAACATTGATTGGCTCATAGATTTAGCCTCTGTGCATTTTGATTGGTCAGCCAAAGTTCTCTGCTGATTGGCTACTTTCAATCCTAACATTCTCGAAAATTCAAGTTGTGTTTGTTTTAGCACATAAACTCACTCAAAACCTTAAAAAAGACTTTGGTTATATTAATAAAAATTATGCATCTCAATCCAACTACAGAAATTTTATCAAAGTACTAATTTTGCGTGGTTTCTATGAGTGAAAAGTTGATTAAAGATGTAAATGCAGCTTAAAACTGAAAGCGTGCAGGACTTTTTCACACAGCTGTATGTGTTTGTGTGTCTGTGTGTGGATGCCAAAGAGGAAGTCTTGAACACTTAATATTTCTCACTAATTTAGCTTGAGCTGGTAAATAATAAAAAGAGGCAAAATTATGGGTGTTTTGTATATGACACATTCAAAGTCAAATCCACATGGATTATCCAGCAATGCGTAAAGCGAACATAAGGGACATACATGCAGAGGTGTATGTGGCTGTCTTTTCAATAAACAAAAATGAGATCAATGGTGTATTATATTATATAATATTATAATATTATATTATTAAAATGAACCTGTATATGTTTTTAAAAGATTACTTATGACTGGACTACTGTAGAGGTAACCAATGGGACATTATTCAGAGATAAATAAGAGCAGAAGTTATAGCTACTTGGGAGTAACTCCCTTTGAAAGCCATGGGTTTCCTTATGACCATGTGCAAATATAATTGGGATGGTATAAGAGAAGTGCTACACCAATGATCTGCTTTTTTCCTGCTTTCCTCATATGTCTCACTGCATCATTTCAGAATGTGTGGCATAGGATGAATGAGGTAAAAGGTAACGGTTTCTCTATCAGTTGTGTCTGACTCTAGGGCATGGTGCTCATCTCCATTTCTTGGCTGAGGGAGCCAGCATTGTCTGAAGACAATTTCCGTAGTCATTTGGTCAGCATGACTATACACATGGAATAGGTGCATGGAATGCTGATGCCTTCCTGCCAAAGTGGTACCTATTTATCTACTTGCATTTGCTTGTGTTTGAATTTCTAAGTGGGCAGGAGCTGGGGCAAGTAATGGAAGCTCACCTCATTGCACGGAGCTCAGATCTTGAACTTGGGCTGTTGGCTCTCCAGATGACAAGCTCAGCATCTTTAACTGCTGACTGGCTGGCAAAAGAAAGCGACCTTCCTTATTGTGGGGAGGAGGGGCTTATGTCTTTTACAATTGGGGCAGGGCAAGACCCAACATGACTCTGGATTTGAAGTGGAGGATTTGAAATGCTAGATCAATACAATTCAGATGAGCTATGTCTGGCTCTTGTACCAAATCTAGAGTCTTAAGATATCACTGAATTGCAATTTGTTGTTAAAAATGCCATATAAAGGTTTTTTTCAGATGCCAATCAGAATTTTAGTGCCCTCCCTTCATAGTGTCCAAAACAAAGCAGCATGTTTCCTGAACCATTATGAAGTTGGCAGAGATATAAAGCAATGAATGACAACAGTGGAAAAATGGTTAACCGTAAGACAAACAAATTAGACATACACTCCTGAGAAAATAATATCAAAGCAAACTACAAATGTGTTCAGATCATTCAAAAATTAAAAGCATGGTTGGTCTTGCTTTAATATTGAGAACATATGCAGCTGCTTTCTGTGGCTTTAATGTCTTTAAAGAAGTTGTTTCAATATAATATATTTCATAAGCTGGAGTTCTACAAAGAATAGTATGTGGATTTTCCTATAACAATGTTTGTGTATAAAGTTAGAAATCAGTGGTTTGAAAATGTGGTGAATGGCCTGATCCTTTTCCTGCTATATGAGTAAAAGGTAACACACTTCCTCAACTGTTATAAGTGATCAAGCACCAGTTGACCTTCCATTGCCTTGTAGGAAGACTACTTTCAAGATTAGGGAAGGAAGCCAACTTTTTTCAGAGGCAACCAGTGAAAGATAAGGTAATGAGAAACACTTGATCTAATAAAATGTTTCACAGTTCTTACCAACCTAGGCCTTGGCTGAATCAGATAGAGTGGCAATTTGGTTCCATGCATATGGGCTTGTGATCTCTTCTTCATGAGCTTCTCCCAACTTCAATAGAAGTAAGAAGCAAAACTTCCATAAGAGGCACTCTAATAAATTATTCCATGTCAGATACAATTATATAACCCATTCTCCTTTTTCTGTCAGTTTCCTTAAACCAAGAGATATGGAGAGAATAAGTCGATGTTAACAAAAGTGCATCTCTAGCCCTCTTAATTTGTCCTAAACTTCATGCAGCAGTTTTTTAAATTTAGGCTACTTGAGGGGATTATTTCTGACAAAAGTTAGGGTTAGGGTTAGGTTAACCACCCAGGAGCATCCACAGGGTAAAAATATCGTGATGAAAGCCAGAATGACACAATTGAAGTTCTGCTTGTTTTTAAAGTTTATCACACATAAAAAGTGGGGGGAACTTCTATTGCACCATTGTGGCTACCACTTTAACCACATCCTGTGGATAACCTTGCAAATGTATCAAAATTGGTATTTTTGCTTCATACACTTGATACAATACATCCTTAAATCTACAAATGAAATGGGAGAGAAGACAGGTAAAATGTATTTGCATCCATGCCTTCTGTGGTCCCTGTTACCTGCCTTTAACACAAATGTATTTGTTAAAGTTTTGACTGCACAGCAGTGAAATAAGCATGTATATTTCCCAAGGTTATTTCAATACTTTGTGCATCCTCATATACTCTGTACCATTAAATTCAAGAGAAAAAAAACTGGAGAAAAGAGTGAGAACTGTGTAAGAAAAAAAAAGAGGAGAACTCGTAGAGAATTTTGTACCAGGTATGATACCATATCAGAACTGGGGGGGAAAACCCCTACAACCTATAGATAGCAACCAAAAGAGGTAGAAACTCTTCGTGACCCTTTCATGCCCTTTGAATTTTTGAAGCCTGAGTATAATGGTCCTAGCCCCTGGGTCTCTCGGAGTCTTAGAAAGATGAAGGGATATTTGGGAAGATCAGCTGAGGTAGAAGTGCTATATAGTCCACATGGGCATAATAATTTAGGTTCCTGGACTGAATGGAGCAAAAACGGTCTAATATATTTAGAACAGGGTTATGGTTTCACAAAATTTGACAGACATGTATTGAATGTCTTTTATTCTGAGCTCTTAAAAAACATAAAAGCACATCAGTCAGTCTCAATTAATGTGAAAAAGTTTGAGCACCACCAAGAATGTGTTTTTTCACCATCAAAGTGGTCTCAGCTGAACCATGTCAATAAACAGTGATCTGGTTTCATTTACTGTATGGGACCTTGATTATCCCTTTGTTCTGAGGGGAAAGATAAAAAGCAGGAATATGCATTCTATCCATCTGAAGAGTTTTTTAAAAAACCTTGTGTGGGTTCTGTTGGAAGAATAATAACCATATTAAAAAATAAATAAAGTGGCAACTTCTTCTGTAAAGAGGACATGCTTCAAAGGTGCCACAAATTTTTGCAAGGAAATCAATCCTGAGGTAATCTAAGGAACATGATTTATATTGGATGGGGTAGGGGGCAATATTGATTATGAATAGGTTGGTGACAATCTATGGAAGAATTCTCTACAGGAAGTCCTTGACTAACAACAGTTTGCTTAGTGAGCATTCGAAGTTACACCGGCACTGAAAAAAGTTGAATTTTTTTCACACTTATGGCCATTGCAGCATGCCATGGTTGCGCGATTTACATTTGGATGCCTGACTGACTCATATTTATGACAGTTGCAGTATCTCAGGGACATGTGACCACTTTTTGCAACCTTCCGACAAGCAAAGTCAATGAGGAAACCAGATTCACGTAACAATCATGTTACCAATTTAATGACTGTTGTTGTTAAGTGATTCACTAAACAAATGTGGCAAGAAAACTTGTAAAATGGGGCAAAACTCATTTGACAAATTTCTAACTTAGCAACATAAATTTTGGGCTCAATTGTGGTCGTAAGTTGAGGACTACCCATATATTGGCTGCTAGAAGTTGACTTATAATATCTGTATAATATCTATGGAATCTATGTAACATTTAGGCCAAACCAAAGGTAACAACACCAGTGGTAACACCCTCAACTTGTTTTAGTGCATCTTTGGAAGTTTGGAAGACATGAAAATAAATTAAAAAGGAAAATGTTTGATCCTGATGGGGACTACGTAAAAATCTATTTCGACTTGACTGCATGGAACACAATAACTACACTCAGGAAATGGACTACAATTCTCACTAAAAGGGGGCATTCAGGGATAAGAAAGATAGTCTGCTATATGTTCCTTCCCACTTCAGGTTTTCATAATGCCTGATTAGAATTTGCATGAAAGTCTAGCATATAGTCCTAAAAGCACCTCCAGTTTTGAAATTCTCCAAAATTATGTACACATTTTCATTTTCTACAACAAAACAGCCAAATGAACCCATTTGTAGCCTGTGTTCCAAACACAGCAATGAGATTGGTCATAGGATTAGACTATTTATCATGGTAAAAGCAAGTGGCAATTTTCCATCTGGATTCAAGGTAGAGGATAAATAGGCTTGTCTCAAAAATGAGAGCTATGCTTTGAATGATGATGTGTCATTGACACCTCTGGTTGTTTTCCACTAATTTTTCATAGCAATGCATCAGCAACACTTGTTGGATTCTTCTCACATATTCCTTATCTGGTCACAAACATTACAGTGCCTATTTCATCACTATATTTTACAAAGGTTTAAAAAGGTTTAAAAAGTCTGCAATTTCCTCCTTCTCTGATAAGCTTGATAAGTTTTTGTCTGCAGTTGGGTTTTTTTTTGTATATGGCTTATTTGAAACAGATGTATGTCCAATAAGTCAATCAAGATTAATTTGTTGAAGATAATTTTATCTTCTTGGAATTATTGAAAATTTTGCAATCTTTTGATTTTTTTAATAAATGATTTGAATATTGTACTAACCTGTGTTTTATATCTCCTAGGTAAAGAACCTTGTTTTTGATCCAGTATCATATCTTTAATGCATAATTAATTACAAAAAGTGTAGCTTTGATATATGCCTTTTTCTTAGTTTTAAAAACATTGTTTATATGTAAATTTGTGCTTAATTGATTGTATACTATGCTGCTTGTTCTTTATTTGTGCTTCTGTTGGAACAGATTATCCAAGCTGACATTTGTTTCAAGAGAGCAATTGGTTCTGCTGTTTCTTAATTTTATTTATTACCTTCAGTTGTTTTATGCTTTCTGTTTTAGTTTTTGCAAGTTTTTATAAAATGCCATTATGTTCGTTTGTTTTATAAAGTATTTGGAATGATTTCTTTTTCTAAAACAAAAAGAAATGCAAAATGTAACAGAGAAAAGCAAAAGCAAAAATGGACAAAAGCAGGCCATTTATAGTTCAAATCTTATCATACCTATAGTCTTATGGTCTCACCTTATGTTAATTGTTACTTCTCAGCTTTGTTTACCATTAGGGAAGAAGAGACTATTTGGCAGTTTAATTTTTGCAAACTCCTCATAACAAAAGGAGCTGTTTAAATGGTTTAATAAAGTATCACTATTAGGTTCTACTCATTATATCCTTCTCTTCCTGATGTCCTCATGATGTATTTGGATGACAGCTCCCATGCCTCACCCCATTCCTAAGAGGTCTGTAAGGGGTGTGCATAAGTGCACCATCGTACCTGCCATCCCTGTCCTTTTGTCCCCATTTATTCGTACCTATTTCCTGTATTCTTACTCATGTTTATACTTTTATCTTGTAAGCGATTGACAAATCAAATAAATAAAAATAAATAAAAAATGATTCCCAGCCTAATGCATGGCACCTCTGATCTCTTTCCTTTTATGGTTAATTTCCCAAGTCTTTTGTCAGAACAGTGTTCCGAACAGTCTTGAGAACAGAACAGTCTTGAGCCACCATAGGTACAACAATGCAAAGCAAATCTGAGCTGAGAACACCCAAGCCTTCTGCAACAAAAGTGGTATTCAGATTCTGCTGCTGCAATAGAAGGGTTGATGTCTTTTAATTTCATAGGATCATATCACAGCGTTGGTGCTATTTTACCGGTTCAGCCCGGTTGTGGCATACCGGTAGCGCCGAAGATCAGCAGAGACCGAACTGTTTCTCTCTGATGAGCTGCTGTTGGGCCTACCTGCCCACCCGGGCTCCCATACTGACCCTGTGAGTAGGAAAGTCTCTGCGTGTGCGCAAAGTGTGCATTTGGTGTGTGCAAAGTGCGCCCACCAAGCCACACCCACCAAACCAGTGGTAAACTACTTCGAAACCCACCACTGTATCAGAGTGTATATTTTTCATAGGGACGCCTAGGCCATCTAATTTGCTTTATACGTCCACAGAATCTATAGGAAACATGGGATGTTAAAGGAGAGGAGATAATCAGAAGAATAAGAAAATAGACTAATAGTAAGCACAATGGTTATAAGTAGGACAATAATTCATTCCACTTCTAGATGGGTACCTAAAAAGGGTTTTGGATAGCCAGTCTTCAAAGGAGATCCAATAGGGTCACCCATACTGCTGGCTAACTTGTCTACAAGTACACATTTTTCACATTCACTTGTTACATTTTAAGTGTTCCTTTGTAGTAAATTCAAAAGTTGAAAATGTGAGGCAGACTCATGGCTTCAAATCATATGGAAAAGTACAAAGGAATATATATATAGAGAGATATAGAGATATAGAGAAAAACATCAAAAAGGGCACTTCAGCTTCCATACTTACTCATGTTTCCTGAATTGGCATTGCAGAAAAAGACAGATTTAGAGATATTACTGGATTAAAAGCCAGCAGTGAAGGCTGCAAATGGTGATCATGTGATGAGGGGAATTGCAAGCTGGGTGCTAAGCACCTAGATCGTGATCATGTGACTATGGGAATGTTGTGACCAATGTAAGTACAAGGATGGTTGTAAGTACCAGGTGTTCAGCACCACCTTAAATTTAATTGGTAGCTGAGTAAGTAGTTTCTTTCTACATATTGTAGAAAGTTAGCATCCACCCCTCTCCTAGAAGAATGAAATATTTTGGGAAATATTATAAAAGGCAGAATATTATATTTCCCTAAAGGAGAAACATGATCTTGGAAAGCAGTCCCCACCTTTCTTAATAGCCCCAGCAGGACTGGGCCAATCTAAAAGACAAAAGACCTTCAGCTCCAGGATGATGGGATTATCCTCCAGGGCAAAGCCATTCAACCACAATAGAAACGCATTACATCAGCCCAAGTTTTAACCAAGCTTGACCCAGAACATCTACAAAGTTAGCTATGACCCTTGCATAGTCCCATGGGAGTCTGACAGCAGCCAATAGAATATATGTCCTTGCCACAGGAACAGGAAGCTCAAGGGCAAGACCCAAGAGAGGGTATAAATAACATACATTCTCCATTCCATGTGGTCAGCTACCCAGAATCACACAAGTTTGGTGGTTCTGCTTCACCATTAAAATATCTTTCCAATCAGCCTCCATGTTTCCAGTGTCTTTCTCCCCACATGGAACTGAACCCAGATGGACATTTCTTCCAACAACATGTAGAAATATATCTACAATATTTAAAATAAGGAAAAGGAACGGCAGTTTTGCAGTACTGTGACAAGGGTTAAGAAAAGAAGGAGAGTAGGCTTTTCCTAGAAGGCCCAGTGGGAGAGATATTTCAACAGGAGATCCAGTGGGAGACATAGGGGTTAACTGATGCATGCATTTCTAATGGTGAGTATATTTCATTGACAATGAGTCATAGCAAGATTATATAAAAATGCAGAGAACATAGTCACTTGGCAGTCTGGCAGGATAGGGTGAAATGGCACCACAGGTCAAGCTAGGCATTTCCATCAATTTCAGCCATGGCTGTGTTGTAAAAATATCGCAATAAAGAAATGAGACAGTAATACAGTAAAACAATTCTTACTTTAAGATTTAGAGGTTTATTTCATGAGCAATTTAAAACACGAATAGCCATCAGTAACATTACCTTTCTTCTGACAGTCCCTCAGTAAATGGAATTTTACTGGAGTTACTTCCTTGTTCTCTCGTACTGACCATTATAGTTTATACATACATGCGAGTACATCTGAAATCCTCTGTCTTCTGCTACTTTCAGTTTCTTATTTCCCAATAGTTTCAATATTCCTAGTCAAAAATAGCTTCTGAAACTATCCACTTTGCACATTCATATTGCAATATTGCACTAGCACAGCAGATTACAAATATTTCATTACCCTTATGAAATTATTCTAGCTGACACTTTAATATACAGTATTTCATTTCAGGCCTACTATCATTCTGAGGCCTATATAATTGTAGCAAATTCAAAGCCTAATTTTCCTTTTCTCACAGCTGTAATTAGATTTGAACAAGTTCTGGAGACCATCCACTCTGAAGCCCTTAACACAACTTTGGTCAGAATATAGTTGTCATGCCCCTGTTGGAATCTGATTCGGAGGGGGAGGCCAAGCAGATGACAGGGAGTGGGAGTGTGGCTCTGTTGGCTGTGGAAGTAACTGGGGAAGGGCAAAGGCCGGCTGGGCAGAGCAGGGGAAAGGTAGAGCAAGGGAGAGGGAATTCGGAGGAAGACCCAGGCCCATCCCCTCTTCATCCTAGGGCACGCAGGGAGGAACCGAGTTGTGTGGCTTATGGGGAGGGGGGAGGAGAAAGGGCCCTGATTCCCTTCATTAGCTGCAGCTGGGAACACAGTGTTTAAAAAGGGAAGCTGCGCACAGCAAAGTTGTTGGGAGCAAATCGTGAATTATCTGGTATCGTCAAGGCTTATCTGGGTTCCTGGCATCTTCCCAACTGTGTGTGTTTTGCTGGGCTTTCAAGTCTTCAATTCCTTCTCCTGCCCTGTCAAGTTAATTAATGCGGCATGGTTTGTGTGGATTTTTATTTATAATTTGTATGTACTTTGTTTTCAGACTGAATTTCCTTCACTTAAAGGGTTTTTTCTCCAGCCGAAGGTAACCTGGACATTGGGGGCAAAGTTGGAGGTATTAAAGGGACATTTCTTGCTTATTTGACTGTGGTGCCTTTGTGCCACGCCCTGGGTCATCACAATAGTCATTTTGAATGGCAGCTGGAACTGGCAACCTTGGAGTGTGTTTACAATGGGCTCAGAGTAGAAACAATGGGCTGAAAGTAGAAGGAGAATGACATCATTTATTTCCTGTATTTTGTGGTGAGTGGCCTGTACTGGCCATGCACCAAGCAGAAAGTGTAGACCTGTCCTATGAATACCCCAGCCCCATTTTACAGCTTACCCAAAGGATGGGGAGAAGGAGTGAGAGAGGTTTAATTGAAATGCTTTCTGTTAAACCCTATTTATTTTGCAAATAGATCAGAAAAGATTTATTTTGAATTTGAATGTTCCAGGGCAAGGGCTTAGGTAAAATCTTGAACTCAAAGACTCCACCAGTTTGGCTGATAATGAGGAATGCTGACAACTCTAGTTGAGCAATATTTGAAAGACTTTAGATTCTTACCAATACTGTTATCCAGTCTTATTATGATCCCATAAATCCTTTGGTTAAAATTTGCAAAGTCCTCCCCCCATATTTGTTTCATTATCTGTAAAATCATTTAAATTCATTTTGTGGCTTCCTTTGTACATTGTTACACTAGATAGCTTTTATTTTTGACTGTTGGCTGTTGAACTTAACTTTTGTATTGATAATTCATTTTGTCATTTACCAGCAAGGAATTTCTTTTGTGGTCAAATTAAACCAGGAAAAAAAATAAACATCATACTCAAGGGTGCATGCAGAAATTTAAGGAATGTTTTATTTTTAAGTTGAAAACCATATGATTGTCATTCAAGTTTAAAGACCACCCAAACAGTTTTAGAAAAGAGAATGATTTGCCACATCTGGGCATGTTAAGAGTACAATCTGTTTTGACTTGTCCATCAAATTTAATAGGACTTTGTACCAACAGGCATATGCTGTATTATTCATTAAGAAAAATGAAAAATAATTCAGAGAAATTAGATTATGCTGGAAACTACTTTTTCTATTAGTAACAAACTGCCTTGGGGCCTTGGTGGCTCAGGCTGTTAAATGCCTACACTTAAGTTCCAGCTGCCTACAATTACTGTAGGCTCGAATCCCACCAGGCTCAAGGTTGACTCAGCCTTCCATCCTCTTGGGGTAGGTAAATTGAGGACCCAAGATTGTTGGGCGCAATAAGCTGACTTTGTAAAAATGCCGCTTAGTAATAAGCAGGCATATACAATGGAATGAAGGCTATTGCTGAGCACATTGGGTTGTATCCCAAAAAATTGTAAGCTGCCCTGAGTCTTCGGAGAAGGGCGGCATATAAATGTAATTTAAAAAAAAAAATACAATTTTAGTTAAGTGGGAAAATGTGCCCACCTTTTAGGATGGTCATCCTATGTAAGTCTTCCATAGAAAATATATTATGAATTCAGTCACAGAGGATCAGTTCTATCTGATGGATGGATCAGACTGCTTAAAATTCATCATTTAAAATATGTGACCAAGTCATATCTTTATTAGAAGCACTCATGCAGTACAAAAGTGTATGCAAGATCTCATGTTTTCTTCTTCATCAGGAATGTTAGAAAAATGCAGGGGAAGGAAAGGAAGAAACATGGAAGTCCAATTTTGAGTTCAAAATCATTTTCAGGATAAAGATGGTAGAGTGACTGGAATAGAGAATGATAAATATTATAGACAGTGTTCAGGGGCAAGGAAAACTGTTTTTTCCTTCCATCTCTTAAAACTAAAGGTCATTCATTGCCAATCTGTTTTGTACCCAGTATAATTTTATAGATTTTCCTGAGAAGGCAATTTTAAATTCTTTCCTTCTTAAAAAAATCAATTTCCTTCAATAGGCAACTCCAAACTTCTTGCCTTCACTCCATTCATACAGAGTTAATATTCTTAACAGCTAATATTGGAATTTAAAAACTGTATGTGTCCATGTGAAGTGAATATACAATGCATAAAAGCTGTTTCTTACCTGTCTGAATCTATTTTAAACACATGGTATTATGCTATTAATGACATCTCTGTACATGAAATATGTTAACTTAATGACTCAGTGCATTGTCCCGTGACAATGATTGCAAACCCTTAAGGCATTTGGTATCTATTTGTAATCCGAAAAACAGCACATATGTTCAGATTCGAAACTCTCCACATATTCTGGGATTTTTTCCCCTATGGTGTCCTTGAGATAAAGTAGACTTCACCACTAGTCATGTTGGCTGTACATATGGTAGATGAATACCAGTTGGGAAAAGCAGACTCTGTGAATATTTCTTTGGAACATGGAACCTTTATCATTCCTTATTTTGCTGTAGATTTTGAGCAATTATAACATATTAGCTATGGAAACTAATCACAGAGCAACCTAGTACTAAGGACAAATTTCCTAACAGTGAGAACAATCAACCAGTGGAATAGCTTGACTTCTGAGGTTGTGGGAGCCCCATCATTGGAGGCTTTCAAGAAGAGCCTGGTCAGCCATTTGTCTGCAATGGTATAGACTCTCATGCTTGAGAATGGGGTTGGACTAGATGACCTCCAACGTCCCTTCCAACTTTGTTATTCTATGGTCTGTGAATGACCTTCCATTTCTGTTGGTGTAAATGTACCAGCAAGCATGTAGGAAAGAAATGTTTGAGAGGGAATGTCCCAAAGGTGCTTTTTTCAAGAGGCAACTAGACTTCCTGGTTTTTCTTTCAAGACATTTCGCTTCTCATCCAAGCAGCTTCTTCAGCTCTGACAACCATAACCTAGATAACTGAGACTCTTGATAGACATTGAGAGGAAATGTTCTCAGAAGTGTGGGAAATATTTGGATTTCTTAATCATTATCTTCAGTTTTAGTTTTAGTCTTCTGCATTATTTGGGAAAGATATTTTGCAAGAGAAAGTGAGCAAGAGGAATTCCTTTTGGAATTATAGGAATACAACATGTATAAACTGTACAAGGACTTGTCTGCAAGGCTAAAGAGATGTTAGGAGTTAGTCTTTCAAAACAGTGGGATTTAGTGTAACAGGTTTGGCAGTTGAACTGATGTAGTTCATTCAGCTGATGAACTGATGCAGATCTGTCTGCCTAACATGTACCATGTGTTTGCTTTGGCAGCAGAAGTGGAAAAATCATTTGAACGGGGAAAAAAATCCAGTGTTATTCAACAGATTTTGTTTTGTTTTGTTTGCACTTGTGGGTTTTTTTTTAAAGTCTCTCTTTAATTGAAATCACAAAAGGTAGAGTTCAGAGAGATCCTCTCCTGATTAGAATCACATTTGTGCAGTGGGGATAAATGGAAGGAGACAGCGAATGAATTTGCATAGCACAGCTGGTCCTAGAAGAGCCCATCTTTTAGCTGCTTAAAAACAACCATATGTGCACACAAACAGGCACAGAACAGAAACAAAATGCAAAAGAAAGCTTTCAAAGAGCCAATTGTTCAGCTGTTTTTAGCTGTGAAAACTCACACCACCGTCATCACCACTAAGAGGAACACTTGTCAGCAATGCAAAGAATCTATACGTTCATTTGAACATTCTTCTAATGGAGATGGAATCCCAGTAAATATTTTAAAAAGCTTCTTGGTAATATATCGCTTAGAAACTAAAAGAACTAATTTTCTGAACATGGCAGATCACATGGGCCAAAAGCCAAACAGTTCTAATGCAGGAGGTGTGTGTGTTGTCTGTTTAACTGGTGGTGCTGGAGAATAAGCTACTTCACAGTTTATTTCTCACGTCCTTTGATTATGTTGCAAACCTGGTCTGGTGACCATTTTCAGATGACAAAATCCTCATAACTGTACTTTTTTTTATCATCCCCAGAGCTGAGACAATTTAATGCCCACTTTAGTTAAAGTAGCATTTCCCTTCTTCAGACTATACAATTTGTCATGGATGCGATCTAGCACTCTTAAATAATTATGAGAACCAATGTGGTTTAGTAGTGAAGGCATCAGGCTAGAAACCAGGAGATGGTGAATCCTACATTAGCCAGCTGGGTGACTTTCAGCCAGTCATACTCTTTCAGCCCAACCCACTTCACAAGGTTGTTGTGTGGAAAACAGGAGGAAGAAGGAATATTGGGCATATTTGCTACACAGAAGGTGAACTCAAACCAGGCAAAAGAAGTTGGTTATGCCAGCCATGAATTGCTAATGCTGTCTCCAATGAATACATTACAGATTTTCTTCTACTGCTTCTTCATGGAAAGAGTTTTGCATGGCCATGTTTTTTTTTTTGGGGGAGATGGTTGTCAGCATTACAACTTGCAGCATTACTCAAGGTTGTTGCTTGTTTGTTATAGATCAATTCCTCTTGTTTCACATCTTCTCTATGCTTGTTGTCTGACAAGTCTCACAGACCAGTCTCACCATGTAAAACACACATAAGCTGCTTGAGCAGGTGGTTGGATAAGAAATCCTCCAAGGTCTGTTCCAGCTCTGTTATTCTGTAAGTTTATTCTGAAAGTTTTGTTAAGTTCTTTAAATAGAGGCATGGAAAAAACGGAATAGCAGGGAGCATGGGACTGGCAAGCACACAGCTTGCCTTGTGCTGAAGCTAGGGAGAAGGTTGAAATGCATTAAGGATGGGGAAATAGAATACAAAGTAATGGGATGAATGCACTAATAGTATTTGTCAGAAGACAAATCAGAAATTGCTAACGCTTTGACAAAATCTACTTAGCTCAAATTGTCTTCTGTGAAAGAGGCTCCTATTTATTTGCTCATTCAACAAACACATATGCACTTCTGTTTCACATCATTCCATCTGCTGTAACTCCTTGAGGTGTTCCTATTTCCAGTCTGAAAAACCTCCATAAGGGGAGTTTTCTTCAGGCTTTTTGAAAACAGGTTGTTGGAATAAAGGACAGGACTTTTTCTCTGACTCTTTGTACCACTCTCTGTCCCTGGTCACTTCATAACTACGTGTGCAGGATCATCATGCTACTCTGTCAAGAATTTCACTGAAACCATCTCTACAGATAGTCCTCATCTTACAAATGTTCATTTAAGAACTGTTTGAAGCATGGTTTTGAAAAGGGTATTTTATAGCACACAAAGAACTCCCAGCTATCATAAAATGACATGGTGTTTACCCTGTTCCTACTGCATTTTGAGTGTTTGGCAACTAGCTCACATTTACGACTGGTTGCAGCATCCTGTGACCACTATTTGCCACTCTTTGCTGATTTCCAGCCGTGTTTGCTTATCTGCTTCCAGCAAAAGCACTCATTCAAGAGAATGGATTCACTTAATGATCACACGATACCTTCATGACTGA
The DNA here is from genome assembly GCA_009733165.1 of Naja naja. NCBI lineage: Eukaryota > Metazoa > Chordata > Lepidosauria > Squamata > Elapidae > Naja > Naja naja. Next base: position 105,914,298 of record CM019148.1, read on the forward strand.
TGTAAAAATGGTCAGAAAATTTGGTCTGGCCATGTACCTCAATTTATGACCACAATGATTTATGACAAGGATCCTTGTCCTAGTTGTGAATGGCCTGAACTGAAAAAAGCAAATATTTTTTTAGCCAATTGCATGAAATATGAAATGGTAGGTTGATTTTTCTACATAACACAAGATATCATATTTCTGCAGTATTAAAGAGAACTCAACAACAAAGAGCAGGGGTGTCAAACTCGCAGCCTGCGGGCAGGATATGTCACGCACTGGCCACGCTCACCCCTGGTTTAGCAAGGGGGAAAAAGTTGTGATACGTCACATGACAACAACATGTTGTCACGAGTTTGACACTGCTGACATAGAGCCTATCCATGCAGCAAATTTAATATGCCAACCTTAACTCTGTGAGGCATCTTAGAAGTATGCTAGCATTATTTGCTTCCTCTCAACAACTAATCACTCTTCTGTTTTAGTAATGAGGTAGGTCTGTGGTGTTGTCCTGCCAAAATCATATAAAGTTTTTTTTAAATATGTAGCTTTAACAGTAAATAACATAAAGCTGCAATTCTCTCCATGATGATTGTGGAATAACTCTCCTGGTAAATGTTCTGTCTTTTTATGTTATTTATGGTTTTAGCTTACTGGTTTTATTTTGCTTTTAACTGTTAGTCACCCAGTTATGTGTTTGAGATAATCAGCTATATAAAATGAAGGTAGGCAGGCATGCAGGAAAAGACAAAGAAAAAAAAAAGGAAAGGGAGAGAGGGAGAGAAAGAGAAAGAAAGAATGGAAGAAAAGAAAGAAAGAAAGATCAATGTAGGGCTGCAAAGGTATATTAGTTTGCTAGGTGGATTAACTTTAGTGCAAGTCTATGTATAAGATTGCTCTGTAAAGCTAATGTCTTATTAGCAGTAAACTAATTAAAGCTTATAGACCTGGTTAAGTAGTTGCTTTCTCAGAAGACATATTATTGCAACCTATAATAGTTTGTTAGTCTTTAATATTTTGCTCACTAGTATAACTCTATCTGAGGGCATGGTGGCTCAGCAGTTCAAGACCCGAGTACCACACAATGGGGTAAGCTCCCGTTACTTGCCTCAGTTGTTGCCCATCTAGCAGTTTGAAAGCATACAAATGCAAGTAGATAAATAGGTACCACTTCAGTAGGAAGGGAACAGCATTCTGTCCACTTCGACCTATAGGTATTCTGGCCATGGAAATGTCTTCAGACACTGCTAGTTCATTGGACTAAGAAACAGGTGAGCATTGCCTCCAGAGTCAGAAACAACTAGATGTGGGAAACCTTTACCTTTACAGCTCTATCTGTATATCATCTGTCTGTCTATCTGTCTGTCTATCCAACTCTCATGTGTATACATTTGAATCATTCCTAAATCTGAAAATTATTGACACTGACCTGAACTCAGTAGGGTTTTTCTTTTCTGAGTGGACTGCTTGGTAAAGAAGAATTAACCCTGCCTATTTCAGTGGTGCCTGAGACATTTTGAATATCAAGCCTGGCTTAAGTGCTTAAGATCACCAGAACACTTTATTTAACTTGATTTCCTTTCGCTTAATTTAATTTCCTCCCCTCTAATTTAATTTCCCTTTGTTATTCTTTTCAATAGCTTTTCAAAATGTATCAATAGAAACATAATAATAAGAATCTAGGATTTAAAAAGTGACAAAACCATTTTCCATCTGCCTCTTTTTCATTAAATGACTTTGGGAATGAAGTCATCACTATTAAGACTGAATAAGCAAACATCTCATTCCTAAAGGTTTTCATCAGAGGTCTGATCTACATATAGGTCCCATAGTGGGGTGAGGGAACCCAGGAGATCTAAGATGATGTAGGACCCAGGATACATCCAAACTTTTGCTCCAATATCTCTCTGTGTGTAGAAGATGATCAGTCTGAGCTTGAGGGTGGGGTCAAATGCATCATCGGTTTGGAGTCTCTATGGCCTCATGAGAGACTTAAGTCAGCCCCCTCCTTGAAATTTGTTGACTCTTAGTAAAGGTAAAGGTTGCCCTCACACATACGTGCTAGTCAGGGGTGGGATTCTACCAGTTCACACCTATTCGCTAGAACCGGTTGTTAACATTCTAAGCAGTTCGGATAACCGGTTGTTAGAAGAAATTACTGGCCTAATTCTGTAAGGAAGCCAGGAAGGAAACATTCTGGTGTTGCTTACAGAAACTGCCTCTCCATTAACCCTTATTATATTCTTGGCAGGACTAGACATCCTGTCTCAGGAACTTCTCTGGAGTTTTTTCCCCTCCTTTGCTGGTACTTTGCTTGTGTGGAGTGACCATTCAAAGTTACAATGGCACTGAAAAAAGTGACTTATGACCATTTTTCATACTTACGACTGTTGCAGCATCCCCACAGTCATGAGAGGCCAGGCGAGGAGATGCATGCCTCGATGTGAGTGATATTGAGTTGGCCATGCCCAGCCAATAACATGACCACCAAGCCACGTCCACCCAGTCACATGACCACCAAGCCATGCCCACCAACTAAGCCATGCCCACAGAACTGGTTGTTAAAAAATTTGAATCCCACCCCTGGTGCTAGTCGTTTCTGGCTGTAGGAGGCGATGCTCATCTCCGTTACAAAGCCAAAGAGCCAGTGCAGTCTGAAGACGTCTCTGTGGTCATGTGGCCAGCATGACTAAATACCGAAGGTGCACGGAATACTATTACCTTCCCACCAACTGGTCCCTATTTTTCTACTTGCATTTGTACATGCTTTCGAACTGCTAGGTTGGCAGAAGCTGGGACAAGTAATGGGAGCTCACTCCTTTACGCGGTACTAGGGATTCGAACTGCTGAACCACTGACCTTTCTGATCGACAAGCTTAGCGTTTCAGCCACTGAGCCACAGCATCTTATCTGATACCAATTCTCCTTGACCATTAGTAATTCAGATTCTTGTGTATAGATAGCATGAAATAAACTTGTAGTATTTTTGAACTCTATCCAGGTCCCTGACCTTTTGCAACAGACACTGTGTGAGAATATTAGTATAAAGATTTGAAGAAAAGTACAAAGTGCTGTGAATGTGTGCTGAGGCACCTCTCCATGCATACAGTATTGTAATAGCCAAAATTGGAAGAGGTCATTTAGTCTAGCCCTGTATTCAGCATAGAAATCTAAATTAAAGCTTCTCAGACAGATGGCTCGCTAGTTTCTGGCTGAGCACAATCCATGAAAAGAAGTCCACCATTTTTTTAGGTTTGGTTCAGTTGCTGAGCTATTTCTCCTGTGAGAGTAGAATCAATTTAGTGATAAGCAACACTTTTGAGGGTCTTGGAGCTTCAAAGCATATCCAGCAGAACAAGCATGGGTATCAGCTTTGTAAGGTTGACCAAATGGGAAGCATGGCCAGATGAGTTAATTCTACTTTATTCTAAGTTTATATTAATAGAATGTTGCAGATCTGAAAATACATTTCTCTACTTTTTCCCCTTTACAGCCCAAGAAACTAGAAAGGGTCTCTTGTGAGATGTTTGTGTTGCCCAGATTCCTACTATGGGCTACATTGCCTTTTATCTGACTGTCCCCTTGGTTGTGTCTCTTCTCCTTGTTTCCCAAAGTGATTCCTACATACCATTACATCTGGAAACCCTTTGTCCTTCTCAAATATTTGAAGATTAGCCTGTGTATGGTGTTAGACTGGAATGAAATCTGTAAAGGTTTAGCTACAACATTTTCTTTATTTAGAGTCATTTTGTATAAACAACTCAGCAAATATAAGGTTAAGCACACACTTAAGTTAACCCAAACAATGGAAAACACAAAAGTCTTTCTTTGTCTGTGGAGAGAAATGCTGTTCTTGCTTTCAACTTTGTAGACAGCCAGCAAAAAAAATTCTCTCCCAAGAGTCAGACAATCTAGTAAGTCAGGGCAACAAGATAATAAGAGCAGGTGAAAGATTTACATTTGTAGCTTGAAATCATAGCTTTCCAATTAACTATGCAAATTAAACCAATATTAGAGTTTCAAGATTTGTTTTCCTTCTACATCTCTTTACAACTGAGCCATGTATATCTGCCCAGCTGCAAGAGATCAGAACTCATAATTATTATATGAACTAATAATCACCATCCCAATAGAAGTAGATTATTTTTTCCATTGCATGTTGATTCTATTCTTTCAGAGTTTAAGCAAACATTTCATGGGTGATTAAGAAAGATTTTTGTTCTCTGCAGAGACAAATATGTAATTCTGAATCAGATGCATATCAGACATTCTCTTCTTTTTCACCACCCATTAAAAAATATAAAAATATTACTTGTATATATTGGAGGTCCAGGGCCCATAATAAAAGATGGGTTTCCTAGGGTTAAAGAACCTTCCCAATTTCCACATATATCATTTTTGTTTTTCAAGAGAATAAAACAGGAAGAAGAAGATGGTATGTGAGCAGATAAAGGGGTAAATTTTCCCCTCGTATCATCAATCTGCTGAATCCTAATTCTCACAGTGCTGTCTAATGTGTATATGTATATTTATCCATGTAATCTGGTATGGCATTATTATCATATATCATTATCTTTACTCTCTCCTCCTATTGAAATAGTGGTGATGATTCTGTTACTTTTCATATGCACTGAGAGCCACAGCACTGGAGACAAATTCCTTGTGTGTCCAATCACACCTGGCCAATAAATCTATTCTATTCTATTCTATTCTATTCAATTCATGAAGAAGTAGTCCCATTTAAACTCTATTCACTTTTCATGGCCAATCTTAAAAGCATAGCCCCTGCAGCATTGCCCACTTCTGAAACACCTCATCCTAAATTATATGAATCAGTGATGTGTCATAAAGTGAATATAGAAATATAGACAACTCTCTTTGTCCCAACTAGGAAGGCTACCAAGGAAAGAAGTTTATCTACTTTACATTTAAGCACTCAACCAGGATAATATATTTTTCCAGAATGGAATATGGATCTCATATATTAAGAGAAATAACACAGAACAACATATTTTTGCAGGAGAGTTGGGAGCATTCAGGGGGATTCAGTGACGGGAATTTTGTTGATGGAGAAGCAACTATCTGATGGCCTCTTTATAATCTAGACCAAACATAATAGAAATCTCCCTTGAACTTCATCTGCACTGCTACTATTGGGTAGCAATTACAAAAAGAAAAAGTTCATTTAATGCTTTTCCCCCCACTAGAGGTAGTGGTTGTGTGAACGGATACATTCTTATTCTCACAAATAGCTTTTGCCTCCATTTTTGCCATTTTTCATTTAGATGAGGTTTATTTCTCCCTTTGAACTAGAGAGCTCTTGAGATTAATTCAGTAGGTGATGGAATTTAGAAATATCCCAGTTCCTTGGGGAGTTAACAATATTCATCTTACTCAACAAACTTACCCTTTCAGTACATTAACTACATTAAAGTGCCAATAATTGTAAGGTACCTATGAACCACATAAGAGTCATATAATTAAGTGACTCTTCCTAAAGAGAAACTTTGTGATTCAAAATTTATAGCATCCCACTAATCACTGACTACATCTTTTGGTGATTTCAGATGTAATTACTACTTCATAATCAGCAGAACATGCAATTTATGGGTATTTATTATATGAACATTTTTATTTGACTGTGGAACACAATAAAGCTTTATAGACTTTAATAACATAACAGTGAATCTAACTCTTTTCTTTGTCATCTTCTAAAACAGGGGTCCCCAACCCCAGTCTGCAGCCCAGTGCTGGGCTGCAGCCTGTTCAGAACTGGGCCACAGAAGTGGTGAGTGAGAGTGCACAAGTGTGTTCATGAAGCTGAATTTGTGAAAGCAGTGTACTCAAAACTATCCCCTCTCCCCTCTCCTCTGCCAGTCTGCCAAGCTGGAAAGGTTGACACCGTTGCTCTAAAGTGTTCTTCACTAAGAATTTCTATATTAGCAACAAAGCAAAGTAGTTACATGAGTTTGTGAAAAACTTTCCTTCATCTGCATCTTAGAAATCTAGCTGTGGCAATGTCTTAAAAGAATTCAACACTTTCTTAATTAAACTTTGTGTGCTTTCATTCATTCATATAAAATATTAGAAGCAGCCAAAAGCTCTAGATTTAGGATGAGCTGAATCACTCAAGGACTTATGTGGGTTCATTTCCCTTTTCCTATTTCATGTAGGTCTTTGTTGGTTTGTAATGAAATCCACATGTTTGGGGAAAAATCCACTTCTTTTTCAGCCATTTTTTTTGTTCTGTAAAGACCTTCTCACTCGATTTCTCTGGCTTTTTTCTTTTAAGAATTGTGTGTATTTTTTTTTGTAAACCTGTCATGCTCATGTTTCTGAAATGCAAAGCTTAATTTCAGATACTGACCTGAGGCAGAATTATTTGTAAAGGTAGCTTCCATGCTGGAATCCATCAAGTGCTGTGAGACATTGCTTTTATATTCAGTAGTTACACAGAAACATGGTGCAATGGAAGGTTTCGTATAATATTTAATATCATGCTATGTAGATGATATTATACAACAGCTTTTTTTCCTCACTGTATTATCCAACAACTCCTTTCCTCATTGTCCTTCAATAACCTGTACAAGGTTGATTACAATTTCATGTTTACAGGCCCTTGTATTATTGATTGCTGTTGAGTGCTTCAGAGGAACTGAATGTCTTTTTAATTCTTCTGGGAAGAGTTATTTAACTATCCTTTTGAAAGAATCTGTTCCTGGATAGATCTCTGGTACGGCTTCTTGAATTGATATCATTTACTCTCACAGACCCAGTGGAATGTATACTGTATGATACATACAAAATTTGATTGGTTATAGATACTTCCTTCTTTTGTTGAGATTTTGACCAGATGTCATCTTAGAAACAATAGGACATGAACTTTAGTTTGTTTTTATTAAATCCAGTAAGAAAATGAACCTTCTTTCTTGTGATGCTAGATTAATTTTCAGAACTGGAAGAGAGGGATTACTTTTTATTAATTGTACTTGAACTCCTTTGTATAATATTGAATGACTCATGTTACTTTTCTTCTAATATTTTCAAAACAAAACGTTTTTTTCTGGTCCTTAGCAAAAAAAAAAGTTATTATGAATCTCCCTTCTTTTTCTGTTACTGTTTTTCAGTAGAAAAAAGGTGGAAGAAGGCTGTGACAAAATAATTTCTGGATATATTAGTCAGTTGTGAACTTGTGGTACCTCATGATTCAAAAGCTGGCCTTAGAAAACATCATAAAGCAATAAAGCATAACCAACTTAGTGGCTTTAAGAAAATATGTTGGGGAAAACTGGATTTCCATTTGTCCTTGGTTGTTCCTATCTCCATACCTTTTAGAAAAATGAAAGAAATCTGGATCCAAAATTCTGAATAAAATTCATCATGCCATCTATGGGTGATAAAATTATGAAAGCCATCTTGCCCAATACTCTTCTAGAATGACAGGACCACTGGCATCCCCAGAGGGGATCAACAGTGTCAAAATGTGGGTTATGACTGATTAATCTAAATGTCCTCTTTTTATGTCCTTGTGATATGTTGAAAAGAGGCTGGATTTCAATTATCAGGTCATGCCTGTTATTTTGATAGTTTTCATTCTAATTTAGCCCTCACCCCCTAGATCAGGGTTGTCAAACTCACGTTGTCACAACAGCGTCATGTGGTGTGTTGGGACTTTTTCCCCCTTCACTAAACTGGGTGTGGCCATGGCCAGCACGACTCATCCAGCCCATGGGCCGGGAGTTTGACAGCCCTGCCCTAGATGCTTTAGGCCTGGAGGGATTATTGAAAACATGTAGCTTTTATTAGTTTTAGTTATTTATTTAACTATTTAACAGAATAACAAAGTTGGAAGGGACCTTGGAAGTCTTCTGGTCTAAATTTATTTATTTAATTGTAAGTATTGAATATCTGTAACTTTGAAGATAAACTCAATTGTTTAAACATTGCTGATTTCTTTTTTCTCTCATGAATTTGGTCTCAAATCTAAATTAAGAGACTTAACAGGCTTCACTGGTTAAATTTTTCATCCCCTCCAATATAAAAATCATTAGTTTAGTAAAATCTGGCGAAAAAGCTCTACATTTTAAACGTTTAAAAATGAAAGAATGCCTATCACTACTGAAAACATTCATGAATTTTTATGTAATCGCTGTACTTTAAAACAAATATTGCATTCTTGAAAAACTTGGAAAATGTTTTGGTGGCCATGGCTAATCGGAAAATGAGTCATTAGTCCTGGATTGTTTTTAAAAAATCTTATGTATATCTCTGCTCCTTCATATGATCTTTAATGTGAATTTTACTGGAGAGCTTTGTGTCAGGGCAATGGAAAACTGAACAGCTCTATTAAAAATGAGAGTTGCCATTTTCTTCAGACATTCATATGTTTCTTTTTATTAGACTTTACTCTTCAGTAAAAATCTGCTTTTCATAGTCTCAGCAATCAGGTCTATATTCATGGAGAATGTGCCAAATCTAGAAATTAATCTATAAATAGCAATAGCTCCTCTAAAACCACAGAAGTCAAAAGTAGGGCATTGGCATGGCTTATTTTCCAAAAGGAGGAAATAGATGCCTGAAATTATGGCAGAAAGACATTTCAATTGAGTGGACACAATTTATGAACATCCTTGCTGGCTGAAAATCAGTCAAACCAAAAATGTAGAAGGCTGTGGAAGAGAAAAGGAAGATTCCCCTTGTGGAAAAATTCAATACGAATTGATATTTCCATGAAAAAGAAAGACTTGTGATCTTTTAGGGAGGATGATGTCAGAAATGAAAAGCAAAACACATAGATTTAAGTGATACAAAAATACAATGTGTTAACAGTGAAATGTGATGAATTCATGAGATGAATAATTATTGATTTAAATTTCTTTTATTTCTCTAAGCAATGCAACTTCCATTGCATTTTGTCCCTTCCATTATGAGGGTGAGAGAGTTGTTTTGACCAGTCCATATTTCAAGCCATTAAATGGCAGCAACAGCATAGTAAAATACAGAAAAATACAACTGGAGATACTGAACACATATATTTGAAGTCACCTTAACCAGGGGTGGGATTCTACCGGTTCTGTCCAGTTCTATAGAACCGGTTGTTATGATTCTGTGCAGTTTGGAGAATTGGTAAATCGCACCACTGGCTGGTCCCACCCCACTCCACCCGCCCCTCTCCTCCCGCCCAATCAGTCCTTATTGCGCATGTGTGACATGGCTGCCTGCAGCCTGCTTTTGCCCACCCCCCATGCCAGCCATTGCTCCCTGCCTTTGCGATTGGTGAGTGAGGCTCTGCAAGCAAGCCCCAGTTGCCTACCTGTCGCTACTAATCACCTATCCCCCACACTTGCCTTTTGCCACCACTGCTGGTCACTCCCCCCCCACTTGCCTTCATCGGAGAACACATGGAGCAGCTCCATGCCAGCTCTAGCTGGGTCAGCGGCTGCTTTCTCTCCCCTGCTGGTCTAGCTGGGACAGCAAGAGTTTCTTTCCTGGCACAGTGAAATATAGCTTTGGGTCCTACAAGTCCCCATCAGGAAACGGCTCAGGGTGACAGAGAATCATCCAGGTTGAATCCTGTTCCTCTCTGCCACCCAGAGCCATTTCCCAAAGGGAGGGGGACTTGCAGAACCCAAAGCAGCAGCTCCCGGTTGCTAAAGTAAATTTTGCTGTGCTGCACAAGATGGTTTCCCAGGACCCCAAGGGCCGTCCTCCCAGAGCACCACTACCACCACTCTGAAGCTCCCCTTCGGGATGGATCAGTAAGTTCTGGCTTTGTTCCCTGGGAAGGGCTCCATCGTGGAAGGCTGTCTTTGGGCCAGGTGCTTTCTGTCAGGCCTCCTGCCTCGCATGGGGTGGCGGGAGGAGGAAGTGTGTGGTGGGGAAGGCTGTCTGCAGTTTTGCAGCCAAAGCCTGGAATCCTGGAGTGTCTGCCAACTTGCATTTGTATGAGGTCAGAGTCCCATGCCTGCACTAGCTGGGAGGACACTTGCCCCATGTGACACTTGTCACCTGCCTGGCCAGTGTGTCAGAAGAGAGGGAGGAAGAAAAACATGGCAAGTCTCCTCCTTCTCGGGCATTCACACAGAGCATGGACACGTGAGGCTGGGACCTTCTGTGCATGGGTGAGTCCCTCACCCATGCAGAATGTGTGCATGCTCTGTGTGTGTGTATATTCCCGAGAAGGAAGAGAAGAGTTGCTGAATTTTTCTTTCTTCCTTCGCAGCACGAAGACAGCTCTGGGGAGGTCAGTCATAAATTAGAACACTTGCTAAGCAACTGGCCATTAAGAAGGACCAGTTATATTTGGTTTGCCAGTCACATGGCCACCTAGCCATGCCCACCCCAGTCACATGTTCACCAAGCCACACTCCCAAATTAGGCCATGCCCACAGAACTGGCTGTTAAGAAATTTGAATCCCACCCCTGACCTTAACTCAAGAATAGTTTGATGGAGATCGGACTATTGTGAGAATGGGTGAACAACTAAGGAATGACCACTCTCAGAAGTCCCTCCAACCACAGCTTAAGGTGACACTCAATTTGGGGATACATCTTGAATGTGAAAATATGGAAACATCAGTTATTTATTCCCCATTGAATAACAATAGCCAATGGCCTTGTGTGTTCTGATAAGGTCTACATCTTCTATTTTCCAGATATTTTAGGACTACAACTTCCAAAATTCCTAGACAGCATGAAGTAGTTTCATTCATGGCCTGCTATTCTCAATAAGGCTTGACTTTCAGGAGCATCACTCTTAAAATCAAGTTACAGTTTCATCCAAATACTCTTTTTATTGCCTACTTTGCACAACTGGGTGTAATGTATTGTCTGGCAATATGAAAACAACTCCTTGAGAGGCTTGCATAAGAACTGATTTTGCAATCTCTGGAATGCAACAAAAGCAGATAATTGAAGTATTGTGGGACAGGGAGCTCCATTATTGGACAATAAAATTAATTGACTTGATGGATGATGGTTATGCCATATTTGCCTTATCATTTGATGGTTTTCCAGGTTGTAAATTCAGTCTTGACACCCTTGGTGCTGGAAACTTGTTCTTACTAGCTATGATGTTTCTTTCCTGCTCACTGAATTACTGTGCTTAAGAAACTTTGCTGTTGTGCTCAAAGAGCTAAGGTTGACACCATCAAGAACTGATTTAATGCCACAGATTTTCATTTTTCTTACTGCAGATTCTGCAGGGCCGCTGAGACTGGCTTGTTTTGATTAACATTTTCCTTACAAAAGCAGCAGCCAATGATGACAGAAGGAAACCCAGACCTACAAATCCTTCTTCCGTTAGGGGTCACTGTCACGCAACTGCTAGCAAATGTACCCGACTGCCATTAAAGAGTCAAGTTCTTCAAAAGCTGGGGAAAAAGCTGGGCTCAACTGTTCCCTGTGGATGAGATGTCACTGTTCTGCCCTTGAATAACTTGACAAGCTGAGGCAAGAGCTTTTGACTGGGCTGATTTATTTTTACAGCCCCAATGAAACTTCCTTTACTGCAGGGAGGAAAGAAGGAAGCATTTGAAAACACTCACAAAGAGAATAGCTGTTTACAGCAACCAGCAGCCTCATGTTTTTTGTCTTATGTAACTTAGCATCCATGACTGGCAAGAGGCCCAAGTCCTGGTACTCCCAGTCCTCCTGAATAATTCATCAGGAGAATGCCGGCTGAATCACTTGCTCTACAACAAAGCAGTTGCTAAGCTGAAGGATGGGAAGAGGGAATAATGCTAGCTCACTTACCCGGCTCTCCAGGGAGCTCTGTCACTTACAGAGATGCGTTAAGCATTCACCAGTAGCACAGACCTGCACTGAAAGGAAGGAGGCGAATTATTTCATTGGAGCAATGAACTAAGTGCAAAGTCACAGTGGAAAGATGCTTAAGGAAGTTTGAGGTGGTGGTTGCTTCCCTGCTCCCTCCCACAAGTGAACAGAAATGTCAGACTGTAGAAGATACCTTTGAACAGCGACACCAGTTCTGAGGACCACTTTAGATGTTCAGTCAAGATGGATTCTGCGATTAAGCAGAGGAGTCTAGGGCTTAGTTCTCAAAAGTTTATTGGTATTTTTGCAAATCACAGCAGGGATGTAGGAAGATGAGATGGGAAATACTCCAAGATCCCTCCAGAAAGAGCTGCTTAGCCCAGTTTTCAATTTTCTCTGAGCTATTTCCAGATGGTCCTCTGAAGCATCTTAGGTTTGGTTGTTGTTGTTGTTGATTTGTTTTTTTTGCCATCCTCGGCCCCTTTTTCCTTTTGTGATCTGGATTGTCAGCTTGTAGGCAACAAATATTTTGCTTATAGTGACTTTAACAACTATTTGGACTGAAGAATGAAATAAAACCTTCACCAGTTACTAGAATCCCTTCAATGCAAAATCTAGAGCAGGGGTCGCCAACCTTTTGGACCCCAGGACCTCCAAACTCATACTTTTAAAGCCTGAGGACCACTAATATGATTTTTTTTAAAAAAGCTAATATATTTAATATAATTTTTATATTAAATATAAATTGATACACACACACACACACACACTTATTTAATTATAACAAAAACGTAAATGCTTAATGATAACAACATAAAATGTTCCGGGCTGAAAGCCTCCCCCCATTTGCACCTTTCAAAGAGACAGAAGAACGGAGCTGAGGGGCCTCGGGGCAACTGCTGCTGGGAGAAGCAGAGGCCAAAAGGGGGCTTTGCTCTCCTTGGGGGCAGCGCCCCTCAGCAGCATCTGCCTACAGAAGGACTGCTGCCCTTGGTGATTAATTGGGGGGAAGGGAGTGGGAGAAAGTGGGAGCTCCTTTCAGATCCCGGGTGGAGGATTGAGAGAGCTCAGATCTGCAGCCAAGGAAAAGCTGGGGGGCTCCTCTTCCAGCCTCACCTGGAGACAGGCAAGGAAAGGTGTCCCTGGAAGCACTTCGTTTGTTTTAGTTTTGCTTCCAAACCCAGCCACAGCCAGTGATTATTTGGGGGTGGGGGAGGGAGAGAGAGAGAGAGAGAGAGAGAGCATCTCTCGCATTACCAGGGGAGGAAAGGAGGTGAAACAAAGCTCACTCTTTCACTGAGACCTACAAAACTCCAATCTACCTCATTCTAGGAGTTCTTCGAAACCACCAAATGCTCCCACTCACAGTTCTTGTGCCTTCCGTCTCTTAGAGGGACCCCAGAATCAGGTCCCTGAGATGCACACACCAACCAGCGTCCACTGTTAGCTCTCCCCATTAGTTCTCTAGCTTTGAATTGTTCCCGCCTCTCTCTCTTTCCTTCCCCTTTCCCCCCTCCCACACCCACATGCAGGCAGGCAAGGAAGGGAGATGGAGCCTTGCACAGCTCTTGGCTCCTCCAGCCCTCGCTGCTTCTCCCAACTTCAAAGCCTCGGAGACGCAGGCAAAGCCGCCGCAGCGGTAGCGCCCTGAGTTGTTTGCTTCTCCTCTACTGCCTCCTCCTCCTCCAGCACCTCCTTCTCTGGGTAGGGAGATTCTGAAGTAACCGAGCATGCTAAGGCAACTCAGGCACTACCGCAGCGGCAGTTTTGCTTACATCTCTGAGGCTTCGATGTTGGGAGAGGCAGCGAGGGCTAGACTAAGAGCTGAGAGCTGTGCATGGCTCCATCTCCCTTTCCTGCACATGGGTACGGGGAGGGGAGGGGGAAGGAAAGAGGCGGGAGCAATTCAAAGCCAGAGAACTAATGGGAGAGCTAACAATGGGTGCCGGGGGTGGGGACTGTTGTTGCCACTGCCCACCATGTGTGGGAGCTGGTTGGTGGCGCATGCATCTCAAGGACCTAACTCCAGGGTCCCTCAAAGAGCTGGGAGGTGTGATAACTGCGTAGCCCAGATTAATTGCTTTCAGGGGCCATTTCTTCTGTGGCCCACCAAAAATTTTCCATGGACCACCAGTGGGCCGCGGCCCCCCAGTTGGCGACCGCTGATCTAGAGTACCCCTTTCAATGTTTCCTTTAAATAAATTATCAGAGATGGCTGGGGATAAAACACAGAATCATGAAATCCCTTCAGAGGTCTTCTTGTCCAAGGCAGAAGACATACACTATCTGGTCAAATGGTTGTTCAGTCTATTTTTAAAAAAAATTCTAGTGATGTAGCACCCACAACTGGGAGACAAGTTATTCCATTAATTAATTGTACTCAAGTCAGAAAATTTCTCTTTACTTCTGGGTTGGCTATGTCTTTAACAAGCTTCCACCCATTATTTCTTGTACTGCTCTCTGGTGCTTTGAAAATAAGTCAATCCCCTCTTCTTTGTGATAGCCCTTCAAGTACTAGAAGGCAGTTGTCATGTCCCCCTTAATCCTTCTCTTTGATAGGCTAGACCCGTGATGGTGAACCTATGGCACATGTGCCACAGGTGGCATGCAGAGCCCTCTTTGTGGGCACATGAGCTGTCACCCCAACTCAGCTCTGCCGCACATCTGTGTGCCCCTCCTGCCAGCCAGTTGGGGGCACATGTGTGGGAGACACGCATGCATGCATGGGGGGCAGGACACATGCATGGGGGACGCACATGCATTGCATTTTGGGGATGCACACATGCACTTTGGGCACTGGGTGCTGAAAAGGTTAACCATCACTGGGCTAGACATATTTAGTCCCACCCTCCATTCATCATACGATTTAGCCTCCAGATTCTTTATCATCTTTATTACTTTTCTCTGCATACTTTCTGATGATGGCTCTTATGAGATATTAACTGAGAGGTATTGTTAAGTCTTGAATGTTAATCTTGAAATAATATCTTTTCTTGGTCTTCTACATCAGCAGAGTAACTGGTTTAGAGTTCAATAAACTTAGGAAAAAATTGTTCTTGGGTAGGGCTTCACTGTACAAACATATGCAATGATAGTTCTGAATGCCTGCCAAGTAGTAAGAACAGTTGTGAGTGAATTCTGCAATCAGTGTGGAGAAATATTTTTTTAAGAAATAGCTAAATGTTTTAGAAATGTCACAGTGGCCAGAACTAATACACCATCACTTTATGAGCGCTAGTGTTCTTTAGGATGTGATGATTGTAGTATATAAAATTAAAAACAACAACATATTTCATGCCTCACAGTGCTGCACTGTAGGGTTCAGGGTGGATAAAAAGATATTGTTTTAAAAAATTAAGAACAAGTGTCCTTTTTAAAGAAAAGGGTGGATGAAAGTGATATATGAATGGAATAAAAATAAACATTACATCTTTTAAAGCTAGGTTTGCAACCGTTGGTTGAACACATACATTAAAGTTAAAAATATGGCTCTTCTTAATATCTGCTGACTGTAAATCAATGGCAAAGGTTTCTGAATAAACCAAGGTAGTGAAGGCCTGGTACTAAAACCTCAGTTTATGAAAGAACTTCAGTCAGGGCTATGCCATAAGTGATCCTATATTGCAGTGATGGTGAACCTTTCCGTCCTTGCGTGCCAAAAAGTGCATGTGCGCACGCATGCCACCATTCATAAGGCAATGCACGTGGGGGACCCCACCCTTGCGCATGCACGCACGATCCCCTGCGTGCGCACCACGCATCTCTGCGCATGTGCCTGAGATCCTCCACATGCACCGCACATTTCTGTGCATGCATGTGTGACCCCCAATGTGTATTGTGCATTTCTGTGCATTGGCGCATGTCTCCTGTATGCACCCCACCCCCTGCACATGCGCGGTAGCTACTGACAATCAGCTGGCAGGTGGGCACCATGCGCGCCTGCACAGTAAACCTGCTCTGGGGCAACGGCTCACGTACCAGCAGAGGTGGCTCTGCGTACCAGTTCCAGCACACGTGCCATAGGTTTGCCATCACGGCTATATTGAATCACCTCATTTGTGCTAAGATTCAGCAACCTAGGTCAGATAAATATAGAAGCTTGCCAGCAAAAACCGATAATGTTAACTACAGATAAGAATTAATACAGATAGAAGCTTTCTAGCAGAAAGTGATAATGTTAACCACAGATAACACTTGGTATAGATGCTTGCTAGAAAATGCTGAGGGCATAGACCACATATAGGAAGGGTATTAGTTTTATTGGGGGGAATGTTGTTAAGGAATGTTTCTAAGAAATTTTGCAAGCAATCCCGTTACTGGAATAAAGGAACGTAATATGACATTTAGCTTAACTGTGGCAAAGAGACTGGGCCGGAGTCAGAAGTGAACAAAGTTCACCATTAGAATACTAAAAGCATGATCCCTAAATATTTAGATGAGCAGTACTGTATAGACATCATGCTAAGAATATTACGGGATGCAAAATTAGATTGTGGCTGCAGCGAGTAAATCTAGGGGTAGCAAATGACCCATGAATGAAATTATAACCTTGCAACTAGCAGTATAAAAGGCTGATATAAATCTGATTCAGGACCCTCTTTTTTTGTTGTTGAAACTATCAGCAGAAGTGCCCCTTTGCTTCTGAGTACAAATAAAGTGTTTGAATTTCACTTTCCTTGACTCTGAGTGAATAATTGGTTCAGCCTTGATGGTGCAGGCTATTAAACACCTAGCACTTAGTTCTAGCTGCCTGCAATTAGTGCAGGCTCGAATCCCACCAGGCTCAAGGTTGACTCAGCTTTCCATCCTCTCGGGGTAGGTAAAGTGTGGGATTGACCCAAGATTGTTGGGGGCAATAAGCTGACTTTGTAAAAATGCCGCTTAGTAATAATAAGCCGGCCTATACAATGGAATGAAGGCTATTGCTGAGCACATTGTGTTGTGCTCCAAACATTGTAAGCCTCCCTGAGTCTCCGGAGAAGGGCGGCATATAAATATGAATAAAAATAAAATAAATAAATAAAAAATCATGCTGGGCCATTGACACAGGGTTGGCACTTGACCAAGAATAGGGCAATCTACAATGATGGATTGCAACTGGCTCCTAGGTCTCCTTTTTATGGACCTCCACAAGGCCATGCTGCTGAAATAATGCAGTGAACAGCCAAATAAAGGTGGTGTAATTTTTCAACTTATTTTACAGACAAAAGGAAATAAGATATATGTGCATTTTAGAAATTTTAAAGTTTTTTTTAAATTTTCTTTATTAAACAGATACACAAACACAAACAGATAAACATTAGAAATTGAACACGGTACAGTTATCCTCACTTCCATCTTTGTCCTTACATTGCTAAATCCAGTAGTGATATTATGTACTTTCCCTCTATATATTTAAATATTTGATTTAGTCATTCGATATTTTCGTGGATCTTCCTCGTCTCTAGCCAACCATAAAATTTATCCCATATTTTATAGTAGTCTGTATCTTCCTTATTTTTAAGTTCTTTTGTTAGTTTGTCCATTTCTGCGCACAATGTAATTTTCCTCAATATTTCAACTTCGTTTGGGGTATCTTTGCTTTTCCACTTTTGTGCGTACGCCAACTTTGCTGCAGTGGTTACATGAATCATTAAATACATGCTTTCTTTATCATATGTCCTAAAATGAAATTTTGAAGGTTTTGATGTATATTTTTTAATTCCAAAAAAACAAAAACAAAAAGGGGGAAATAAAACCCTTTTTTTGCTTCCCAAAGGTATCACTTCCAAGGAAAAGATGAAATGGGGGCTGGGCAGAACATCAGGAAGTGAAGGCCATAATGGAAACCATGTATGCAATCCAAGTAAATTAGGCCAAGCCAAAATATGTGGGGCAGTAGATATTTACTAACAGTTGAATCTACCCATGTTATGGGGAGTAATGCAATATAGTACGTTAAGTCCAAGTTGATCACAGTAAATAGGGTGAATTTACAACCTGTGGTATAGCCTCTGCATAAATGAACACTATAAAGCAGAATTTTGATGAACTCTTACTTTAGACTCTCCATACTCTCCAAATTTTCTCCTCTGGAGTCATTATGCCATGCTTACTATGAATCCCAAATGAATTTCTGTGTTTCCTTCTGTAATGTGTAGTCAGAAAATTGATGTAACCGAATCAGCTCATTTTCAACCATTTACTCTTTCAATTAAATTACTTGAAAATACATTCAAATGATTGGCTAGCTACACTAATGATACTTGTTCCTCATGCATTCAAGAGCAAATTAGGGTGGTTTGTGATGTGGCTGTGAACAACAGATTCATTGTCTTTATTCTATTTTTAATTATTTATTTTTAACTTATTTTATTATTTTTACAAATGACTCAAGGTGGGGAACATATTCAACACACCTTTCTCCTGTTTTCCTCAGAATAGTAACTCTATGAGGTTGGGTGGGCTGAGAGAGAGTGACAGGCCCAGGGTCACCCAGCTTACTTTCATGGCTAAGATGGGACTTGAACTCACCAACTTCTGGTTTCTAGCCTGCGACCTTAATCACTAGACTAGGAGTGTCTGACCTTGGCAACTTTAAGACTTGTGAACTTCAACTTCTAGAATAGCTGACTGGGGAGTTGGGAATTCTGGGAGTTGAAGTCCACAAGCCTTGAAGTTGCCAAGATTGAACATCTCTGCAGTAGACCAAACTGATTCTGTCAGTGGTGCTATTTAAGTTTAGCTGATCGAAATTAGAAAGTCAGTTTGGTCAACTGTTTCTATATCCCATTATTCCTGGGGTATATATTGTAGTATAGTTTTGCAACATAATCCTGATGTCTGTTTATTACATTTTTATGCCACCTCACTGATACATCAACTCTGGGAGGTTTACAAAGTGATTAAAATTAATAGGATTAAATACAAAGCTAACAACCAAGAGGATGGGTGAGATGGGGGTTGGAATCTTTTCTCTATCCCATCAGCCACCCCCAATGTAATGTGCCCCTATTGGGATCCAAGGCCAACTGACAGAGCAACCTTATCCAGAATTAAAACCCCAGATTCCAAACCCACAGCTACTCTGTCTTGCTAGGGCTCAGCTGAAGCCTCTTACACCCCCAGCCACCACTACCCCAGTCTTCAGACATTATGAGAAGGCAGGTACAACATCACTTTGGTCACAGGAATGAAGATGTAAAGTTCAGTATCATTGGCATAGTGAAGCTACCTCATCCCATAATGTTGGATGATCCCACCCAGAGTTTTATGTAGATATTAAAAAGGAGCAGAGAGAACACCAAGGCTTGTGGCAGTCTACAAAGAAACAGTTGTGGGCTGGAGTTCTCATTCCCTATCAACAGTCATTGGGACCAGCCTTGAAGAAAGGAGCTGAACCAGTGCCGGACTGTGCCACTCATCCCTAGCTTCCACAGCCAGCCCAAAACAATATCATGGTCAATGGCATCAAAAGCTGTTAAGAGATCAAGAACAACATGCATGGATTATTATTCCCATCACATTCCCACCAGAGATCATCTATAAGTGTGACCAATGCCATTTCTGTTCCATAACTAGGCCTAAACCCAATTGAAAGGGGTTCAGATAATCCATTTCATCCAGGACCCTCTGGAGCTGCAAGGCAACCATTTTCTCCATCACTTTCTGTAACCTCATAGCAAAGAATCTCACATTTGATTCCCTGTTTTGCTTCTCCTCCCACCCCTCTTAGGCAATTCCAGCCTTGGAAAGTTCCAAAAGGAAGAAGAAGTGAGAAGGACTAGAACATCCAAAGGACTTGCAGTTTTATGTCTTACTACCAAAACTGAAATATGTCTGGGCAAGCCGCAAATTGGTCTAAATATATTCCTTCCAGGGGTGGGATTCTACCTGATCGGACTGCTTCTATAGAACCGGTTGTTATGATTCTGCCCAGTTCGGAGAATCAGCAAATCGTGCCAATGGCTGACCCCTCCCCTCCCCACACCGCCCACTCACTCCTTACCTGGCATGCGGTCATCCAACTTGTCTGTGTTTGGTAAGTTGTTATTTTTCCTCCCCCCCCGACCATCAGTTGTTCTGTTGTGCCAGGAGATTTAGATTAGCTAGAAAGCAGGAAATTGTTGGATTTCTTGCTTTCTAGCTAATCTAAAAGCAGAGATGAACCTTCCTTAGGACTGAAGCTTCTATTTTTCACTGCAGACTCAGGTAGCAGATTGCAGAATGGTAGATCACTAAGTGAATCTGTGATTCTGTGAGCAGCTCAATCTGCCTACCTGCTTTGCCTGATTTTGGATAAAAGTTGCTCTTTTTTAAATAAAAAATTCATTATGCTGGTGCTGACCTATAAAGCCCTTCATGGCATTGGACCGGGATACTTGCAGGAAACCTTGCTGCCGATAACGACTTCCTGACGCCCAGTACGCTCCCACAGGCAGGGCCTCCTGGTGGTGCCGTGAGCTAGACAGTGTTGGCTGGCAGCCCCCAGGAATAGGGCCTTCTCTGTAGGGGTGCCTGCCCTCTGGAATCAGCTGCCCCTGGAGCTCTGGGTGGCCCCGGACCACCGAGCCTTCCGCTGTGGCCTAAAAACTTGGCTATTTCAACTGGCCTACCCAGACTGATGGGGGGAGAGGTTTAGGGTTTTTTAAATGGGTTAATGTTTTAGTTTTATGATTATGAGATTTCCCTGGGTTTAATTTATTTTTAACATTTGTATTATATGTTTTTTAGTATTGTAAGCCGCCCTGAGTCCTTCGGGAGATAGGATGGCATATAAATCTCATAATTAAATTAAATTAAATTAAATTTACATAAATATTTACAATATTTACATATAAGCCACACCCACCCAGTCACATGACCAACAAAGACACACCCACAAATTAGGCCATTTCCACAGAACCGATTGTTAAGAAATTTGAATCCGACCTCTGATTTCTTCCCATAGCTGCAACTCTCGTTCTCTTGGTTCTTTCTTGCCTTGTAGTCATCATGGAAATGGGGAAGGTTTATTTATTTTAGTTTAAAAACAAAAAAAAAATTGGAGTATTCTGATGTCAAACATGTTGAATGTATGCTCTGCCTATTTAAGAAATGGTTCATAGAGTTTCTGGTTGGCAATATAAACAGTGAACTAAGAATAGAGAAGTCAAATGGTTTCTAAAACAACAGGAATCTTTCAGTCACATTTGATTTATTGAATGCTGTAAACCTCCACAGTATATTTATGCAATTATTATCAAGTGACTTACAAGTGCTTGTCCTGACTTAGGATAGGAAAAGTAGAGGTCCTTTATGCTAGCTGTTTTGGAATGTGCTTTATTAGATTAATAATACAAAGAAGCAATTCATAAGAAGAATATTTCACAATAAAACCCTGACTTCTGTGCAATCTAGATAGTTGACCTTTATACAATCTTGACCTTTAAAACCCTTCCTATAACAGGAACCAATATTACTATTGCCTTAGTTTTGAAGTGAGGGTTTGTTTTTTAAAACTAGTAGTAATAGTAACATTTCTCCTGTTCACTGTTTAGCCTCATTCAATAGATCATCAAATACCTAAGTCTGAACATAACCTTAATTTACTTGAAAGAAAATACACAAGTTGCAGTCTCTCTTTCTTGGCACTTTTCAAACCTGTTAATCTCAAGAAAGAAGTGTAAGCATTTGCTTAAGTTCCTTTCTAAAATGTAGGAGTCTGTCAGTGCCATTGTATTCCAGAGTTCTTTAGTAAATGGGAATAAATTTACCACTTAAAAGCTTTCATTTTGGCAAACTGCTTTTTAAAGACAAACCACTGTATATTCAAAACCCCTGTTGTATTCCGTAATCTCTTCCTTTTATTTGATTTATAGCTCATCCCTTTTAGTTGTATGTCAAAAAAACCATTTAGAGTTTAAGTTAGAAAAAGTAGCCCATTTGATGTTGGCATAAAACCAGGAAATCACTCCTCAATTTTTTTTCACATACATGAATTTTAAGAATGCAAATATATAGTACTTCTAGAATTGAGAGATCCTTAAAGCAAACCAATTCATGTTTTTTCTAGACTTTTAGCTCATCTCATGACTGAACAATAAGTTGCATATATCTGAAGATAAATAGTTTAACAAGCATAACATGCAGCAATACAATGCAGTATATGTGTGTACATGTGTGTTAATAAATATGTGTATGTGTGTGCTCTCTACTTGCATGCTATCATTTAAACTGATGACCTATTGTACAAAAGAAAATGAGTATATTCCAATGCTGAATATTTTAATATCTTTAATTTTATATGCCCTCCAAAAATTTTGATGCACTTGCTCAAGAAGATGCATAAAAAGCTATGTTTTATTCATCTTTCTACTCAATATTCAGTATATTTCACTGGTAAGAATATTCTAATTTTTCCATCTTGCAGCACTGATACCTTCCCTCACTATTCCTACCTCCAAATCTGACTGTGCTTCAGGGAGGGAAAGAGAAGGAACTGAAGTATTCCTTATGCAAATTCCACAAGGAAGCAGACATGACAGGAGGCAACCTCCTGGCGTACGTACATACATACATACATACATACATACATACATACATACATACATACAATTATCTCTTCAACAATGTGAAAGATTGAAGATTATAATGAATGAAGGTACTGCTTATCAAAGTATGCTTTTTGTCACCATTGGGTTGTTATAGGTTAATAGATTAAATTACCTAATTAATTGCTGGATTATGTAAATATGACAACATGAGGAAACTTGCAAAGTTTGGAAGCAGGAAAAGCTATTATTTTTGCATGTTAGCTTTAATCATAATGAAAAAATGCCCCTTTTAGTTCATATTCTATTCTATTAGAATATAAACAATCACACAATATTTTAACAACCAGTAAATTTAGAAATGTCAGAGAAACTGTTGTTGAAATGTAGATTTTCTACATTCTAACACTCTCATTTGCACAGCCATATACACACACAATGTGTGTGTGTGTATGTGTATATATATATATATATATATATATATATATATGTAGGTCTTGGTATATTCGGGTCTTGTCCCGTGTAAGATTGAGAATACCTTGGCAACGTTTCGACGAAATCTCATCCGTCATCTTCAGGCTGGTGTCTTCAGCTTCGTTCTCCTGGGAGAAGACACCAGCCTGAAGATGATGATGACGGTGAAGACTCACCACGACAATATACGATACATATTATATATATATATATATATATATATATATATATATATATACTTGGTGTATAAGATTGAGAATACCTTGCAACGTAATATCATCTTCATATATATATATACACATACGCACACAGAGACATTCACACACATACACGTGCATATAAATATCTTTTACAATGTCTGCATTGGCAACTCTCTATATTTTTTTCTTTTTTTCTTTTGTTCTCTTCCTACTTACTTAGGTAAAATAGATATTTTCCCTATTCATATACTTTTTGATGATGCCAAAATAAGAATAATGAAATATTTCCTTCTAGGTATAAAATAAAGTAGTTGCATATTTTTTTGATATCCTTTAGGCCTTGCATTTCCTCCCATTCATTCAGTCATGTTCAATTGAAATGCCTTGGTTACATTACCCTAACAGGATGTTTTCCAGTAAAATCATATGCATACATATGTGTGTGTATGTGGGTGTGTATTATATATATAATATAATTATATATAATACACACACATATATGATAGAGAGATAGAACATTCTATCTTACTTCTGTAATACAAATTAAATTTATCTTTTTTTGCCTTACAAAACAGCAGCAGTAATTCCAAATTATAATATATTGATAACCAAAACAAATGTGGTAGCATTAAATGCATTTGTTCATGTGCCATTTGCCACCAAGCTATGCTTTCTTTCACTTTATTCCATACTCTTTTATGAAAATGGGTTTCCCATTCATATCCCAATAGTGTTTTTCTCTAATCTTACCATTTCCAAATGATTAATGGCTAGAGCTTTGAGAATTCTGCACCAAGTGCTGAACATAATGGCTGGGTAACTCTGAAAGTTGCCATCCCAACACATAATAGTTGTTTCTTTTTAATGCAACGGATCGTTAGATATTACGGCAGCAGAGAAATGCTTATCCTGTTTTTGGATGTATGCTTAATAGGTAAGTGGAACATGGGGTTTTCCAGAATCCCTTCTCTGAGATTTCATCACTCAGGCAGCTAAGTTCCATTCAATTAAATGGCTGTTTTTCATGGCCACCTCTTTCAACCAATGCAGAAAGAAAAGGAGACTCACACACATCAATAATGTAAAATGCATGTATGAATGATAGGAGTCAGGGACAACAGTTGGAATCTTTGCCTTAAGGAAGCATAGGGACCCAAAGCATGGAGAGGAGAGGAGAGGAGAATAATCATACAAACTATTTCAAGAAAAAAATCTGATCGGTAAACTCAAGGAAGTTTGCCCTACTGTTTTATCTTTGTAATAACTCTTTTAGGCGTTTAAGACTCAACACCTACAAATGAGCTTAATAAATAAAGTGGTGTTGAAGTAAATTTTGCTGGACCAAATCCTATAGTCTGACTCTCCAGAAATTACATTACTTCTCCTTCAGTTGCTGTATTAAGGGACAGTGATATTTACCATTAATTACCATATATTTTCAGGCATAGGTTGGCTCAGCAAAACCCCATCTTTCCTGGAACATGCAGGAGGAGGAGGAGGAGGAAATTGAAGATCAGTGTGTCCTTGGACAACTCCAGAAGCATTATATCATATTTGACAAATATGGAACCTTTGACTATACTCATTTCTTTTCTCTGGTGATTTCTATTGAATCAGTTTTCAGATATTTTAACCACACACACAAAAATGCAGCTATGCAGCTATGATTAAAAGTCTTCTAAGCGGAGCTTTAGCTACTTTGAAGCAAAGCATTGTGTAAATGCTCATACACTATTTCTGAAAAGTGGGGTGGGTTTTTTTTGCCTTTTTGAAAAAAAAATCTCTAATGGGCATTACTTCTGAAACAAATGCTGAGTGTGAAAGTAGTATTCTAGGAAAACTGTTTCTCTAAGATAGCTTTTCTCAACATATCCTCTGGATGTGCATTGAAACTGCACCTATTGGAATTTCTATCCAGAATGTGTTGTCCTAGGAATTATTATTTATTTATTTATTTTATTTTATTTTATTGGATTTATATGCCACCCCATCTCTGGGGGACTCGGGGCGGCTTACACAGAAATATATAAACAATAAATACAACATTTATCAAATTATCTAATCCAATTATAATAAAATCTAATTAAAATACCCTTAAATTAAAATTCCCAACCCTGCTCAGTCCAGGCCGGCCTGTGCAAACAGCTAAGTCTTGAGATCATGGCGGAAGGAGCTCAGGTCCGGAGCCAAACGCAGCTCTAGAGGTAGCTGATTCCAAAGGGTGGGCGCCCCCACAGAGAAGGCCCTCCCCCCCGGGGGACCACCAACCGACATTGTCTGGCCGACAGCATCCCCAGAAGGGCCTGCCTGTGGGAGCGTACCGGGCAATCGGACCTCGATGCTGGTAGGAGGCGCTCCTGCAAGTACCCCTTCAGGATGCCTATTTGACTAACTTTAATCACTTTAATCTGAATAGAAATGGTTTGACAATATTCATTTTTCTTTTAGCAATGACATTCCAAACTTAATAAAATATCACAGTAACAAAATAAAATTAGTTTTTTTGTTTTGTTTTTTTTATTCACATTTATATGCCACCCTTCTCCGGAGACTCAGGGCAGCTTACAATCTTTGGAGCACAATCCAGTGTGCTCAGGAATAGCCTTCATTCTATTGTATATGCCTGCTTATTACAAGGGCTTTTTGGGGGGCCCCCCAAGTGGCATTTTTACAAAGTCAGCTTATTGCCCCCAACAATCTTGGGTCCTCAATTTACCTACCCTGAGAGGATGGAAGGCTGAGTCAACCTTGAGCCTGGTGGGATTCGAGCCTGCACTAATTGCAGGCAGCTGGAGCTAAGTGCTAGGTGTTTAACAGCTTGCACCACCAAGGCTCAAGTTGAGTTAGGGTGGAAAGCTTTTGCATAGCCAATGGGTTTTCTCCAGTGCAGAGATTGGAATAGAAAGAAGAAAAGAAGGGTGATTTGATGGCTTCATAATACCATAAGGATCAGAATTTAGAAGATGGGAGGATATTAAAATGAGGCTTTACCTAGTGATTCTGCATTTTTATTCATAAGAGCTCTTATGGCTGTTGGGATGAAGAAGCAAACAAACAGTAAGTATAAACATTTATTGTATGAATAAATGAAAAATATTTGCCATTTTTCTGCTTAGTTTGTTGTATTAAGTGAGAATGTAGTATGCCAGGAGAAACATAAAACTGAATGTAATCAAATGGACTTCAAAGGAAGTGATTTGAGTAAATTAAGAAGAGATCAGTCAAAAATGAATGAGCAAGTAATGAATGAACATGGAGCAAAGTGTTGGAAGAAATATCCATCTGGTTCAGTTCCAAGTGGGAGAAAGGCATTGGAGACAAAATGGAGGAGGGAGACTGAGGGGGTTTAGTGATGAACAGAACCACCAAGCAGATGTGATTCTGTGTAGCTGAACACAAGGAGTTGAGAGTGAGGGGTTTTTATACCTTCTCTTGGGCTTTACACTTGAGCTTCCTTTTCCTGTTCAAGAACATGCATTCTATTGGCTGTTGTCAGACTCCCATGGGGTTATGGGGTTATATAGGGATCATAACTGGCTCTGTAGGTTGTCTGAGAAGTTTGGTTGAAGTTTCTGAGGGTGATGTAATGTCCTTAGGAGATTGTGCAGTGTAGTGAGCTCTGTGTCTTAGTGGGTTGATCCTATTATGTCCTGAAGAGTCTGGAGCTGAAGGTCTTTTGTTTTGTAGATAGGCTGGCCCAGTCTTTCTTAATGGGTACAAAATATCTGCTGGGGGCAGGGAATTTCTGTCTCCCTTAAGATTTTTTACTTCTCTTTGAGGAGAAATATTTTATCCTGCCTTTTAAAAATCTTCCTCAAAATATTTCATTCTTCTAGGAAGGGGGGTGACTTCCCACAAAAGCAATCAACCAGTATAATAGTGCAAACATAATCCAAGCTCTAGCTATATTTGTTGTGACATGACCCACATGTGTGAAAGCAATAAAACTTGCAAACAACTCTGTTTTCCTCACTTTGATTGAAACTGGATCCTGTGGATGCCTCTGATAAGGAGTAAATGGATTTAGACAATAGAAAATGGAAAAGGTTGGATGGAGTTAATGAGATCTTAAAAAGAGAGAGATGAGTAGTTTGAAAAACAAAAGACGAGGGATAAAGCAATGAATAACCATGGTGGAAGCAAGAATGGTTCCCTAGGGTAGAAGAGTTTGATGAGGTACAGAAAAATCTGGTACAAACTTGTTTTCGCCATGCTTTCTTATTTTCTGTGCTTTTCATAATGCCGGTTACTCTGAAGTAGAAGGTACATTATGTATATATCCATCTTCGTAAGAGCTATGAATTCTCAATAAAATTCACCAAATATTTTTATTTCAGTATGAAAGATCTGAGAGGGCTCCAAGGTCAGCTTTCCTGCTGGCTGCTAAGATTGAATCTTTCCAATGTCACAGATGAAAGGCAGAGATGTCTGTCTGTCTGTCTGTCTGTCTGTCTGTCTGTCTGTCTGTCTGTCTGTCTGTCTCTGCATGAAAGAATTGAGTAGGAGCTGTGCCAGGTGTCTCATAATTCAGTTGGTCTAATGGCCCTGTGGTCATTTGCTAATGTAGGTAGTTCTCATGGTGGGAGGGGAAGAATAGTGGAAATAGCAAACTGGTATGAAGAGCAATAAATGCTGTCCCTTACTGTGTTTCCAGGTTAATTGTTAGTTGCTAGCAAAGCATGGCATTTGATTTATTAAAGTATTCTGACTGTGAAGACCTCCATTTGGAAAATAAGATTGCTCTTTCCTATAGCATATCATGTTTGGTATAGAGAATCCCACATTAATGTCTATACAATACCTATGGTATACTGATGCCAACTTCCCATTCTTTATTTACATTCCCTGTACATATACAACCACAAAAAAGAAATACTGGATTTCCTTCCTCCCTCCCTCCCTCCCTCCCCCCTCCCTCCCTTCCCATAGTTAAAAAGGACAAATTTTCATTCCTAGCATAAGAATAAAGTGTGGCTTTTTTCCTCTGATCTCTCATCTATTATTTAAGAAACATATTATTGTTTAGATCAATATTTTGCAGGGGGCTATATAATTTTAATTTCTGCATCAATATAGGCTGGTATCCTGTACTTACAGATGTTGAAATGACACTAAAATATTTACAATGAATTGTTAGTGTGCAAATGTATATAATTCAGATCAGTTCTGCTGTTTTCTTGGCAGGAGTATCAGTAGTTATATAATGATCAAGATCTGTCATACTGCATAATCGGTCACCTTTTTTTAGTATTTTTCATTTTTCCTAGTGCTGCAAATTTTGCTTTGAAATATATACCTTTTTAATAAACTAAACTTGCTTTTATAGCTTTTATAGTGTTTTTTGTACTTAAAATGTTTTTTTGTACTAAGAAATGTTTAATATAAACTTAATTCCATTAGTTCCACCTATTTTACTGAGTGCATCATAATATACTGGAAAATAGTTATGCTATTTTTTTAAAATTAATCATCAAGATGATTCACTTCCCATTTTCTATAGGCCTGCTATAGAATAAGATGCATTAAACTTAAAGGAACTTATTTTGGAAAATAATGAATAGAATTGCATTGCAAGTTATGTAAAGATTATACAGTTATTTTGATGCTATTCTTAAATTTACTTATTATGAACTGCAAATAAATGAGGAAGGTATTTGCTACCAATATTTTATTTGCTACCAATATTTTATTCTGGGCATTTGTTTTCTGATTCTTTATTTTTAAAGTTCAACATCATGGATAAAACCAGTAGAACCTTGCTAACATCTGAACATTTTTTACATCACTACTGTTTAAATCAGAGTATGGACTTCGTTCATTGAGCTCTTGCATTGTCACTGTTTCCTTATTTCTTTCAGTGTTTCCGAGTCGAATGTTATTAACAATGTAAATCAGAAAAATAAGGTGGCTATGAGTTATCTTGATGGAAAGAAAGCTTTTTTTGATCATTTGGAATGTTCCTTCATGCTTACAAATCTTAAGAAAATTAATTGTGGCTCAAGCTTTCTCAGATGAATATTGCATATTTATAAAGACAAAAAGCCAAGAAAATAATAAATGTTTTTTAATCATAAAACTGTTCCATAATGAGGAGGACAAGACAAGCTGCCCCCTTTTTTTTCTTATTTTTATTGGCATAAAAGCCATTGGCAAAAAAGGTATAGAAAAAAAAATCAGGAGTTAAATTAACAATTCAAAAACATAAACTGAAACTATATGGTGTTGATGTACTTATGGTTAGACAAAGGACTCTTTAGAAGTGATAGTGAAATATATGCAGCAATATAATTTTCTGTCAGAATATTAGATAAGATAAAGATATAAGAATAAAACTTAAATATCAACATGGAACTTAATTAAAAAGAGCATTAGAAAAATATGGAGAGATTTCAGGATTTAAAATCAACAAAGACAAAACCAAAATGCTAGTGAAAAACATAATAATTAGAAATAAAAAGGAGCTAGAAAATGTAAATGGGACTACAAATCACAAAAAAAATATTTAGGAATAATGGTTAACACCAAAGTGCTCCACAATAAAAGACAATTATACCAAATTATTCAATCAAATTAAAAAAGATTTGGAAAAATGGAGGACTCTACAATTATTGTTATTAGGAAGAATAGCAACTATAAAAATGAATGTCCTGCCAAAGATTTTATATTTATTTCAAACAACTCCAACAAAATTAGATACAATTTTTTTAGAGAACTTAATAGAATAATCACAAAATTTGTTTGGGCAGGCAAAAAAGCCTGAATAAAGTTAAAAGATTTACAGGATAGTAAGAGCAGAGGTGGCCTTGGGCTTCCAGATTGGGAACTATACCATAAGGCAGCAATACTTGTATGGATACGAGATTGGATCAATCTAAGGAAAAAAAGAATATTAACCATAGTGGATGGCATGCCTTTCTGTGGGACAAAGAAAACAAACCGTATCTATACTTTTATAGACATAAAATAAGAAATGTGCTGATACAATCATGGAAACAAATAAAGAATAAATATTATTTGAAAATTCCAAACTGGGTATCTCCCTTGGAAGCAGTAATCTACCCCAATACAACAGAGGTTAAGAAAATGGCTAGGTATAGGGAAATTCTTTAAAGAGCAGACAGAAATTGGAAGAGCAGGGAATAAAACTGGATTGGTGGACCTATATGCAAATTCAAACAAGATATAAAAAAGACAGTGAAGAATTTGGAGTAGATAATGAAATACAAAAACTAGATAAAATCTTGATTGGCCCAATCAAGATTCTATTAGAATTTGAAAGAGCGGAAGAAATTGTGAAAGGAATGATGATTGCATGGGGTAGGAACGTTGGACATACTATTGATCTGGAAGAATGGGAAAAGATTTGAAACGTGAATTATAAAATAACAAAATCAGTGGCATATAAGGAAAACCAACATAAAATGTTCTATTGTTGGTATTTGGCACCTTCAAGACTGGCTAAGATTTACCCAAACTTAAAACCAAATTGTTGGAGGTGTGGACAACAACAAGGTACCTTCTTTCATTCTTGGTGGACATGCCCCAAAGTGAAAAAATACTGGAAAATGATTCAAATGTGGTTAGAAGAGTTAACTAAAAACAAAATTGATTTTGTCCCGAATTATTCCTCTTAGGAATGATAATAAAAAAACTATAATAGAAGGATAAACTATCTTATATTACATATATTAACAGCAGCAAGAATTTCATATGCTCGGTACTGGAAGGAAAACTCTATACTACCTGAAGGCTTAATAATAAAAATTTTTTTAGAGTGTGTGGAAATGGATAAATTAACTATGGAACTAAAAGGGAAAACAGACACAGAATACAATGCAGTATGGGAAACATGATTTATTTGGATAGATAATAGATATAAAAATAGAAAATGTAACTAATGTATATAATAAATAAGAGTGTATGAAAGTATTATGCATTGTAAGTTTTGATAGGACACATAAATGTATATATAATGTCACAGTGCTGTTTAATAACTATTGGTATTGTGTATAAATGGAAAAAAATTCAATAAAGCATTATTAAAAGAAAGAGCAATATTTGTGGCAAATAACAAGATCTAATATCATTGCTAAAATTTAAATACGTTTCTGAGAATTTATTTTACAAAAAACAATAAATATTGAGATGAAAGAGAATCGTATTGATATCCTGGCAAGCCCCACATGAGACTATGTTTTACCTATGTTTTACCTATGTTTACCCTTGAGAAATGGTATTTTAAATGCTGTAAAATGCCACAGCTGGACAATTGACTGCCTATGATACTTTGAATGAATTATGCCTATTTTGTTTATACAGTGTAGGAACTTACATACGTGATCCATTCAGCATCCAAAACTTTGTTCTAGATGTCTTGGCTGCCCTCAACAGCAACACAGTCCTGCAGAATGTACTTCCAAGTCAGATCCCTTAGGCTCATGACTCAAACATGACTATTCACAGAGATTTTCGTTTGAACGTTGATCCTCAAAATGGCTGTTGTTTATATTTGTCTTAAATAATTAAAAAATGATTTGAATCATGTTGATGATCTTATTTTTAAGGTATTCTTTTGTGAGCTACCCTGAGTCCATGGTGAGAAAAATATGGGATACATTTTTTAGATACATCAATGATTCTACGCAAACATGTTATTAAAGCAAAGCAATTAGTGAACTTACATACTTTCTATTTTCCATAATTCAGTCTTCCCTGATTTCTAACATTCCCTTCCGGTGACTATATTGTCTTGGATTTCTGGGAATTGCAGCCCTACAATCAAGAAAGAGAGGGTGTTTGGCCTAGTGGTTAAGGCATCAGGCCAGAAGTCAGGAGTCTGTGAATTCCAGCCCTGCCTTAGCCATAAAAGCCAGCTGAATAACCTGATAGCAATCAGCCCAACTCATCTCACAGGGTTGTTGTTGTGGGGAAAAGAGGAGAAGGAAGGAGTGCTGTGTGTGTTATTATAAGTATAATAATATACATTAAATAAATACTCCATATATATATGAAATATACATTAAACCAGTGAAGTACTGGTCTGATAAAAAAAAAAGAACAGTTGCTAAACAGAGGGGACCATGGAGGTGGATAGCTGATATCTTAAAAGGGAACTGCAAGTTTGGAAGTGATAAACATTGAAGTCACAATTTATGAAAAGCTGATCTTCCATTATCTTTTTGAAGGTCTGTTGATGGATTTCTAGATTGCTGTTACTGTTACCTTCTTGGAGGCTGAAAGACATTTCGTGTTCTTTGCAAGAGATGTTTAAATGACTGTCAGATGTTTTCAATGGTCAGATTGTACCTGGACTTAATTATCATGGTTATGCCTAAAGTGCAGCTCAGAATTAATAGTTCTGTTGAGGTAAAAGACATATTAATTTTAATAAACATTTTTTGCTTTGAGTATTTATCTTTCTGAAGATTTTATCCAAGGATAATTTTGAGCTCTCCAAGAGCATTTTTTAAAATTTCTCCATTTTGCAAGGGAAAAGATGAAATGAATAATCCCTAATGACTTTGCATAATAAACATTTCTTATTTTCCAACCCTAGCTAAAATATACACTGTTTTCCTCATACAAAATTCTTCGTGTTGAGTTTCTGTTACTTTAACAATTCTGAACAAAATCAGTGTTCATGCTTTTTATAAAAAACATAAGGCATTTATTACAAATATATTCCAGATAATTATTGCAGGAGATCATGAACTGTTCATAGAAGAAAAAAATTACCGGAGATATCTTGAAGGAGGAGGACTGAGACATTAATGGCCAGTTTGTACTACCGCTAATCCCTAAGGAGATCTGTTACAGGTGGTTTCTATTTTTGAAATATCAAAATCTGCTGTATGCAAAGGAAAATTGCTCTTAACATTTCTTTCCACAACACAATTCTTCTTTCATCTGCTGTTCTTGAGGGAGTAAATGGTTGGCTCATTATTGCTTGATTATGACCACCTTGTTTTAAGGAAATGGATGTCTTTTAAGATCCCTTTATATTTCATTTTTAGAACCTTTTCTTTCCAAAAGAAATCATTAATATGATTAAACATTAAAATGATTGAAGTTGCTAACATCAAGTGTTAGCATTTGATGTATTTATTTTACATAGAATATATATCTATTACCAAAAATAATGCCTCCCATGGTATCTTTTAAGTGGCTAATAAAAGCATATTAAAACTTCATCTAGTTTTTGTGCAAGTATCTCTTCTTTTATCTCTTCTTCTTCTTCCCAGTTTTTAAATTCACATATTTTTATATCAACTCTTTGTAGCATATTGGCAATGTAGTGACAATTTATTGAATTGTACAATAGTTCACAGCTTCAAGATGATTATACAGGAAGTACCACAGCCAAATAAGTAAATCTGAATACATGTAATGAATTAAATGTTCATTTACATCTAAATATACCTGAAAATATACCTATTTATTCTGCTATGCCTTTTCAGTGTCAGGAAAGTTATGCAAAGCACAACAAAGTAGTAGGAAATGTTCAGTGAAATGAATTACAGTATGAGATTAAAAAAAGAAAAGTAAAAATATCTTTGCATCTCTTTAGAAGATCTGATCAATTCTATCTAACCATTACTTTTTCAATCGTTTCTTTCCTCTCAAGCCTTCACAATTCCTTTGTATATTTCTGTTGCAAATTAGTTCTCATTCATTCTCTCTCTACGATCCTCCCAGCTTGGCATACTTCTTTTATATTGAATACTAACTTCTTTTTATGATCCATTCATCACTATTCATTTTGACTCTAGCTTTCCTTGTTTTACCACTCATGCTTCTTAATTGTCCCATTTCTTCTGCCTTCACCTTGATATTCACTTTTCTCCTGTCAAATAACAAAATGAGTGGAAACACATTCTTCTGTACAACAATTTTATCTGCTTTTCAGCATGAATTCCACATAGTCCCACCACTTTTCTAGCAGATTGATATATCTGAAGTTTCCTGATCCATTTCCCCATCTATAACACAATTATACTGTGATGCATGAATTCATCCACTTGTTCTGTTTTTTAAACTTTATCCACAAACACCAATTTATGATTCAAGCCTATCATATCCTTATGCTAAATTAACAAATAAACAATACAATGTCTTGTTCATGTTCATACATTTCTCACTGAACTGCTAAAGAGAAAAAAATCTTGTAATTTTGAAATAAGAAGATGAAAAGTAGGACATTTGAGGAGCACTCTGCATATGAGGGCACAGCTGGGGAGAAAATATCACTTTCTTATATATGGGGGAAGGAGATTAAAAATCTCTGTAAATATAAGAAGATATGAAAGGCATGTTCAAGAAGACACAAAGACATTTGCAGTATTGTATGGTTGTTTTGTATCTTGTTTAAAACATTTAATCTCTTTAGATGAGTATAACTTTTTTAGGTCTGCATAAATTAATTTTCCCCAAAAAGAGTTCAAGTCCCTCCTTAACTTTCAGTGTTACTTTTGAGTTACTCCTTAACACAAGTAACTTTGTGCCAATCACTCTCTCTTAGCCCAACCCACCTCATAGGGTAGTTGTTGGGGAGAAAATAGTAAGAGGAAAGTGCCTTAAATTATTTGTAAAAATAATAAAGGTGGGATGCAAAGAAAGAAAGAATGAATGAATAAAATATTTCATTTCTGGGCCATGTTGTTTCTTCTATTTCAATATATACCTAAATATATTCAGATCAGTAGGATTTACTGATGTATGTATTATATTGTAGATCAAGGGTGTCAAACTCATGTCATCACAGTGTTGTCACATGATGTATCACTTTTTCCCCTTTGCTAAACCGGATGTGGGCATGGCTAGCATGTGACGCATCCGGACTGCAGGCTCTAAATTTGACAGCCCTGTTGTAGATAATAAATTGCCATCAAGAAAGTCTTGTCCTATTTAATAGATTTATATGCCTTTACTTTATACCATTCAAGGTAGCATCTCTAGATTTCTAGTCTAATACTTAACCACAACATTGCACTGGTTCTCTGAGGACTCTGGTTTTCCTTCTGATTCAATTGTTTTGCAAATCCAGTCATGCAGCCAATAATAATTGCTTCAGAATATCAATACTGGTTTAAAATGGAGTATGCTTACTCTAAGCCAGCAGTCCCTAACTTTTCTGGCTCTGCAGACCAGCAGTGGCAGTGATGGTAGGGGTGAGGGTGAGGGTATGTTTTCACACATGCACCTGCTGCTTGTGTGGTCCAGTTCCCAATAGGCCACAGACCGGTTCTCTGGTTGGCAGACTGGGGGATGGGGACCCCTACTCTAAGCAACATAGTTTTCAAAATCATCCAAACTTTCAAAGATATATAGCATTTATTTCAAAAAAACTAGATCAAGTATTTTATCAATATCATTCTAAATGAGTCCAAAAGAAAACAAGAAACAAAGAGAACGGCAGGTGTTCCTACTGTGAGATTATTCCTAGTGAGTTAGCAGACAACAGTTAATCAATAAAAACCCACTATCAATTTAACTACCATTTTCAGCTGTTAATGTATCAACTGCTGTCTATGAGTTGAGCTATTCTAAATAATAGATTTCCTTTCAGAATTAAAGACAAAATACTTGACTGAATTCTTTTCATTCTTCAATCTCTATTTTCTTTAGAACTCACCTAACTGCTTTGAATTCTATTCATTACTTCAAATATTTAATCCCTATTTAACCTACTTAGTTCATAAGTTTAAAATATCATTTCAAATCCCTTATACGTGCTATGTTTTCTTAATGAATTTAAGTGAAAAATGTTTGATCTTGACTGGATTTTAAACAAATATTAATTTTTGAGGTAGAAAAAGGTACACAAATAACAGAACATTTGATAGAAAAGGGATTTCAAGCTTAAAAT
The DNA here is from genome assembly GCA_009733165.1 of Naja naja. NCBI lineage: Eukaryota > Metazoa > Chordata > Lepidosauria > Squamata > Elapidae > Naja > Naja naja. Next base: position 105,950,108 of record CM019148.1, read on the forward strand.
GAGAAAGATTTTAACTCATATTTTTATATTCCATATTTTTGAAACATAGAGAAACATAGGCAGCATGATTCATCAAACGCAGATATCTGTACAATTCAAAGATTTAGAACATTTATTTATTTTATTTATTCAATTTCTATAGCTGCCTGGAGCTCCAGAGTGAAGGGGAAGGATGATCACATGCTTCGAGGTGAGAAGAGATCAAGAAAAAGGACTGAGGTGCTGAGAGTGCCTGGGTTTTATACCCTCTGATGGGATTTGAATTGGAGCTCAACAAAGCCTGGAACTCAGGACAGCCTACAGAGTTGCCCCTCATGGGAGTCTGACAACCAATTAGAATACAAGCTCCAATTCAAATCCCAACAGAGGGTATAAAACCCAGGCATTCTCAGCACCTCAGTCCTTTTTCTTGATCTCTTCTCACCTTGAAGCATGTGATCATCCTTCCCCTTCACTCTGGAGCTCCAGGCCATGTGGTCCTGATATTAAACCTTCCAAACAGCCTTCATGTTTCCAGTGTCTTTTTCCCCACTTGGAACTGAACCCAGAAGGATATTTCTTCCAACAGATGCAAGGCATGCATTCCATAATGTTCACCCATTCAAGTGAATGTCATTTGACTCCGCTGATGTTAGGCTTGTTTTAATCACAGGCACACTGACAGTTTCTGAATTTGATATAACATTTTTAGATTAGTTTGTTGTTCCAGACCAAGACTTTTTTTTTTAAAAAAGTTAAAACTCAACAAATTTTAAAAGACCAGAAGACAAAAAAGCCCAACTCTGTGGCTTCCCTTAATTAGTTATCAGATAAAATTGTACACTAATCCTTCCTCCAAATGGTTGGGTGGGAATTTAGCAATGTATATAAATCCAGCCACTGGTTCTATAGTCATATGAGTTCCAATATCTCTGGGGCTGCCACAAAGAAGAGGAAGTCAAGCTATTCTCCAAAGGGCGGCATATAAATGTAATTAAAAAAATCATCCTTTTCTGGAGCTCCAGACCATGTGGTCCTGTCCACCATTAAACCTTCCAAGCAGCCTCCATGTTTCCAGTGTCTTTTCCCCCACTTGGAACTGAACTCAGAAGGATATTTCTTCCAACACGTCACAAACCCTTTTAAAGCCCTGACAGAGTAGCCTGTTTCTGATTACTCAGTGTGGATTGGGGGTTAGAGGTGGATGGCAATTTTCTCTGAGACACAGATTAATTCAAGGCAGGCAGCTTCTACAGTCTCCCTAGAATTAAGCCCTGGGCATATTACTGCCGTTATCTATCCCATGTGGGTACCAAAGCATATAGGTAAAAACAATTAACTATTCTGAGTTGTGAGTCTTTCAAACTGCCCAGTAAATAAGTTCAGTAGTGGGAAAAGTTGATAAAAAAAGAAATAATTAGGAAACAGAATTTACTGCTCCCGTTTTTGAGAACAAGCTAAAGAAATTTATGAAGAACTAATAAATCTATTTTAAAACGTTCTGGTGGTTTAAGGAGTCTAAAAAGCTCTAAACCTGACCTTCATTAAATGACTACTGAAATATGAATACTATGATAGGCTCATCAAACCAGCTTTTAACTGCCATGCTTTTTATAATGCTCATAGGGCAAATGTTTGAAACTATTAGGAAATGCATTTTGAAAACCCAGAGTTTATGTTTAGGGGAAGTATCTGTGGTTGATTGAATGTTCATTAAAATGTCTACCTAAATGCAGAGGCATTCATCTTAGTTTAACAGCCAATTTAACAGCACTCCTGAAGAAATTTTATATTGCAGAAAAGTGTTTGGCCAACACCGCAAATGACATTTTCACTACTACCTAGCGCCCTGATGTCAATAAACTTTGGATCAATGGTCAGATGTACACTACAAAAGTCATTACAGGTAATCCTCAATTTACAGCAGTCCTTTTAGTGACTGTTCAATGTTACAACAGCACTGAAAAAAGTGACTTATGACATTTTTCACACTTACAACTATTGCAGCTTCCCCAGGGTCATGTGATCAAAATTCAGACACTTGGCAACTGATTCATATTTATGATGGATGCAGTCTCCCAGTCTTTTGCAACCTTCTGACAAGCAAAGTCAATGGGGAAGTCAGATTCACTTAACAACTGTGTTACTAACTTAACAACTTGTCACTTAACCACTGTGGCAAGAAAAATGGACAAAACTCACTTAACAAATGTTTCTTTCTTTATTTGATTTATTTGATTTGTCAGTTGCTTACAAGATAATAGGTATAAGTATAAACATGAGTAAAAATACAGGAAATAGGTATGAATAGGACAATAGGCCAGGGATGGTAGGCACAATTGTGCACTTATGCACACCCCTTACAAACTCTTAGGAATGGGGTGACGTCAACAGTGGATAGTTTAAGGTTAAAGGAGTGGGTGTTAGAGGATGTAACAACAGAGTCAGGGAGTGCATTCTAGGCATTGACCACTCTGTTGCTGAAGTCGTACTTTCTGCAATCAACTTTGGAGTGGTTTACATTGAGTTTGTATCTGTTGTGTGCTCTTGTATTGTTGCGATTGAAGCTAAAGTAGTCATTGACTGGTAGGACATTGTAGCAGATAATTTTGTATACAGTGCTTAAGTCCAACCGTAAGCGGCATAGTTCAAGGTTGTCCAAGCCCAAAATTTCAAGCCTGGTGATATGGGGTATTCTGTTGCGAGCAGAGGAGTGTAGTACTCTTCTCATGAAATATTTCTGGGCTTGCTCATTTGTATTAATGTCTGATATACAGTGCGGATTCCAGACAGATGAACTGTATTTGAATACTGGTCTAGCAAAGGTTTTGTATGCCGTAGTTAGCAATTCTATATTTCCGCAGGAGAAGTTTTGTAAGATTAGATTTACAACTCTTAATGCCTTTTTGGCAATGCTGTTACATTGAACTCTGGCGCTTAGGTCATTTTATATGAGTACTCTGAGGTCCTTGACAGAGTGAGGATCATCAATGAGGTTATATCCGCCTAGCTTGTATTTGGTGTACTGATTTTTTTTACCAATGTGTAGGACAGAGCATTTGTTGGTTGAGATTTGGAGTTGCCAATTGTTTGGCCATTCAGACACATAATCAAGGTCACTTTGAAGGACAGTAGCATTGTTGGTGGTGTTGAATAGTTTTACATCATCCGTGAAGAGGACGCAGTTGCTTATAAGGTGATTGCAAAGGTCATTTATATAGAGCAGGGTCTTCAAACTTGACAGCTTTAAGACTTGTGGACTTCAACTCCCAAAATTCCTCCTCCAGTCATGCTAGCTCAGGAATTCTGGGAGTTGAAGTCCATAAGTCTTAAAGTGGCCAAGTTTGAAGACCCTTAATATAGAGTATAAAGAGTGTGGGTCCTAGAACGCTGCCTTGGGGGACACTGCTCTTAACTGGAGCAGGGTTTGATATAGCGCTCCCTATTTTTACTATTTGTTGCCTGTTTGACAAATATCTCGCTTAGCCACAGAAATTTTGGGCTCAGTTATGATCATAAGTCAAGGACTACCTACATTATTGTGCTGTTCCTACTACAAACTGATACAGAGAATAGGGAACTAATGCTTTTCTAGAAAAAAAGATATCTTCATATTTAGAGCGTAGACTTTCAACTTCTCTCATTGGAAGTGTTGCATGGATTTCACTGGAGAGAATGCTGGATTAAACAGGTTAAAGATTCCAGCGTTCAATTTCATTTGGAAGTGGAAACAAAACAGCAATAGAACTTCATGGCCAAAGTCTGTTTCCATGGAGTTAACAGCGTAGCCTCAAGAACAGTCTCTCAGCTTCCAAACTTCTGAGTGTGCTCTGAAGCATATTGTAAGAGGTTTGCCCATTCCTTTCCAAATTTTTGATTTTTCTTTTCCCTTTATGTGTTTTACGAGGTGCAGAAAATGTACTTTAAATGAACAATTTGTTCTTCTGTTCCCAACCATCTCCCTGGGCAATATTTAATTTCCCTGCAGAACTATTGCTATAATAATCTTAAAAAAACATGTCATGATCCTTACCAGAAATAGTGATTCAAACCTACAATATTTGTTCAGTATTTTCAGCATTCTTACCTTAAGCAAGTATTAAAGCCATTTCCCAGATTCTGTGCTCTGAAAGCTTTATTGTGGCCATATTTGTTTGAATTGCAAACTATGCGATGTCAAGAGTGCCTTCAAGTTCATAACTAAAACAATTTAAGATGCTCTTAGGTTATGCTATGAACAAATACAGTATTCATTCTTCCAGGCACACATGCCTGCTGTTTTTAAATGCTTCTTTCCAACACTGACAGAATGAATGCTATGTGATGGACTCTTCACCAATAATGTGGGTCTTCCCACATTCTTGGAATAGTCAGGAAAGTCTGTTGTCCCTCTAGGTCTACCCCAGAATAACACCCACAACCAACAATTACATATAGTGGGTAAGGAACTGGATTAAGATGGAAAGATTCAAATTTATTGCACAGGGGCTCACTCTGACTAATAAATAATCTTATTTATATGTTGTGTTATATGCCTCCTAATTTTACCTCACAAGGTTGTTGTTGGGAAAATAGGAGGAGGGAGGTGTGTTTGATATGTTTGCTACCTTCAGTTATTTATAAAAACATAATAAAGGCAGAATATAAATAAATAGCATTAAGCTTGACACAGTCTCAGTGTAAAGAAATGTAGCAAGGTCTAGAAGGTTGATTAAGTAGCAAACAATACAGAATGACTGATCACGGTAGGAGGAGATTTCTATTTTTTTTAAAAATTACATTTATATGCCGCCCTTCTCCGAAGACTCAGGGAGGCTTACAATTTTTGGGATACAACCCAGTGTGCTCAGCAATAGCCTTCATTCCATTGTATATGCCTGCTTATTACTAAGTGGCATTTTTACAAAGTCAGCTTATTGCCCCCAACAATCTTGGGTCCTCAATTTACCTACCCCGAGAGGATGGAAGACTGAGTCAACCTTGAGCCTGGTGGGATTCGAGCCTACAGCAGTTGTAGGCAGCTGGAACTTAAGTGCAGGCAATTAACAGCCTGAGCCACCAAGGCCCTTCAATATTAGGTCACATAACTATCCTCCAGAAAATTGTCCACAGCCACCATTGAGCCAGTGCCAATCTGAAGATGGAAAATGAAATTTTGCGGGCTTTTACTTGATACAATGCATCAATAAATGGGATTTTTCACAACTGAAATGGAGCTGCCTCTGGAAATAAACTAGGCAACTAGAGGATCTTATGTTTTGCTCCAGCTCAAAAGCACATGGCCCTCTGTTGAGGACTTTTGTAGTCTCTAAAAGACTTTACGGAGGTTGATGCTCCAGAATCTACCTCTGTCTTTGTCTCTTCATTTAGATAACAAAATGGAGCTGGTTTGACAAAATTGGAAAAATAGACCACTAAAGAGTTTGAGCCACATTTATGAAAAAGAGATCAAGAAACCATTATCTGGAAGAGATATGTCTACATGTTATTAAATAGTTTATTTATTTATTTAAAGTTTTGGGGATGCTTGGTGGCTTCTTGAATACCAAACTACCAGGAATATGAAAACACATTATAGGAGGTTAGAAAGATGATCTTGGAAGAGCAAGGATGTTGGTTGGAGAGGTAAATATTTAAAGTGACAACATGTAAATCAAGTTGTGCAAGGCAAGTAGTCCAGCAGCAGCAGCAGGTAAGACTATACAAAACATGAAATAAAAGTCCAGCAGGGCTTCTCCATTTGAATACAGGACCCTATGGTGTTGGATTAAATATCTGGCCAACAATGAGGTGCAAGAGCCAGATGTATGAAAGCAGGAATGGATGTGGGTGGTGAATGTTCTTTTTCAATAAACTTTGTAATGTAAAGAACTCTGGGACCTCATAATTTGCTGTTATACTACTTAGTGCCTTAGGGACATAGAGAAAGGAGTTCTACTCTATGGTATATATTTGTAATCCCATAATAAAATCCTGTCTTCTTCATTCCAGCTGTGCAAAATTAGCTCCTTCGAGATGCCAGGCCATTGTTATTTGTTAACAATTGATCAAAGCAAGTAGAAGGAACTTTAGCAGATGCTTGAAGAAGCAACAAAGAGAATGCTTGATAAGTGAAGCTATTCAGAATATTGTGTAACATTAGTGGATATCTCTTGCCTAATGGATCTAGGGACAATTCTTTGCTCAGGCAACATAAGATGATTGACTAGGGCAAGCATGGCCTTTAAAAAATTGTGAATGCTACTCATCTAAAAGAGACATGTCTGACATAATTGCAAATCCACCTGATGAAATCACACCTAAACATTAAGACTTCTGAATCCAGTCTTGTAAAAAGATTATAAATGCAAATAGTTGTTTGTACAACTACATGTACTTGGATTTTGTGCTATATTATTCAGAGAAGCAGCACACTCATCTCATCCCTGCTACATTGTCCTTTTATTGTATAATATAATTTCTTTTATGAAGTCTGGACTGTGATTTGTAATAAAGTTGGATTGACTGGCATATTGCGTTAGGTGAATTATGAAATGATTTACATATCCATCATATTGGCTGCAATTTGCACAAAAAGTTGAGACTCTAGAAAAAGTGCAGAGAAGAGCACCCAGGATAATTAGGGGACTGGAGACTAAAACAAATGAAGAACACTCAGGGGTGGGATTCAAATTTTGTAACAACTGGTTCTGTGGGCGTGGAGTAATTTGTGGGTGTGGCTTGATGGTCATGTGACCAGGTGGGCATGGCTTGGTGGCCACGTAACTGGGCGGGCGTGGCTTGGTGGCCATGTGACTGGTAAACCAAATACAAGTGGTCCTCACTTAATGGCTGGTTGCTTAGCAAGTGTTCTAATTTATGACTGATCTCCCCAGACTACTTGACCTGTTTTTGGAGTTTTGACAGCCATGCACACACACACACACACACACACACACACACACACACGCACCCTTCTAACCCTGCTATGGATTCTCCCTAGAATCCAGCCGGGGAAGCAAGATGCAGGCTGATGGGGACCTGAACGGCGATGGGTCAGCCCTTCTCACTTTCCTCTCTGCCACCAGTGAGCCAGGTAAGCTGGAGGCTGGAGACGGTTGGGGGAAATCCTTGCTAGGCCACGAGAGCTGCATGGGTGGCCCCTGTGGCTAAGCAAGCTAGGCAAGTGGGGTGGGGGGAACCTTGGTAGGCTGTGAGCTGCATGGGCGGCCCCCAAGGCTAAGCAAGCTAGGAAAGTGAGGTGGGGAGGAACCTTGCTAGGCTGCAAGAGCCGCATGGGTGGCCCTGGTAGCTAAGTAAGCCAGAGAGGGACGGCGCAGTTAGCTAGGCCACGAGTGCTGAGGGCAGTGGCGGCATGGCGGTGGTGGCCTAGGCCAGCCTGGGAGTCAGGACTCAACTGGGGCTTGTGGCGGTGGTGGCAGCAAGGTGGGTGGCGGCAGCAGTAGCACAGTGGTGGCAGCCTAGGCTGGCCCAGGACTCAACTGGGGCTGGTGCCAGCAGCAGCATGTAGGCGACCGGGGCTTGCAGAGCCTCACTCACCTAGGGAGATCATGGTGGAAGGCAGACAGCGACGGATGGCGGGCGGGTGAAGACAGACTGCAGGCAGCAATGGCACATGGCCGAGATAAGGAGGAGCAGGACAGGCGGGGTTAGAATGCAGTCAGCTTGTCACGCATGTGTGCGATGTTACACATGTGTGATAAGGACTGACTGGGCAGGGAGCAGAGAAGCAGGAGGAGAGGGGCGGGGCCAGCCAGGGGGCCATTTTACCAGTTCTCCAAACTACCGGGAACCGTATCAACCGGTATAGAACCAGGCTGAACCGGTAGAATCCCACCCCTGAGAACACTTACAGGAACTGGGCATAGCTAGACTAGTGAAGAAAAGGACCAGGATAGACATGATAGCACTGTTCCAATATTTGAGGGGCTGCCACAGAGAGGAGGGGGTCAAGCTATTTTCCAAGGCACCCGAAGGCCAGACAAGGAATAATGGATAGAAACTGATCAATGAGAGATTCAACCTAGAAATAAGGAGAAAATTTCTGACAGTGAGAACAATCAACCAACAGAACCACTTGCCTTCAAAAGTTGTTGGAGCTTCATCACTGGAGGCTTTCAAGAAGAGGCTGGATTGCCACCTGTCAGAAATGGTGTAGGAACTCCTGCTTGGGTGGGGGTGTGTGTGGACTAGATCAGTGGGTGCCAACCAGTGGGCCGGGGACCACTGGTGGTCCATAAGAAAATTTTGGTGGTCCACAGAGAAATGTCACCACAAAAACAATCAATCCAGGCTGCACGGGAACACAAGGCTGCGTCACCCACATGGCCCGTGGGAACACAAGGCTTGTGTCATTTGCATTGCAAACAACACAAGGTAGTGAGGGGAGGGGGGAAAGGGCAGAGGGGGGGAACTTGCCCCATTCACCCCATGTGCCTGGCCTGGCCACCGGGCTGCTACTTTCCTCTCTTTCCTTTCTTTCTTCTTCTGCTTTTGGCTGCACACAAGGAAAGCAGCAACAGTCTTTCTTTCTCTCCCCCAAACTCCACCAGAAATGAGTGTTTGCAACCCTGCAAGGCATCCTGCTCCAAGAGGCTGCACCGGCAAAGACTCATTTCTGGTGGAGTTTGGGGGAGTTTGCTGCTTCTGCTGCTTTCCTTGCATGAAGCCAAAAGTCTCTCTCTCTCTCCCTACCCCTGAGAATGGAGCTGGAGATGGTATCCTGCGATCTCAAATAAATAAATAAATGATCGATCGGTAGGAAAATGGGGTGGGGAATTTTCCTGCAGACTTTTGGGGATTTTCCCAGGGTCTCTGCTGCTTTCTGCAGAGACCCTAGGAAAATGACAGCAAGCCACCGTCAGTCAAAATTCACATTAGTGGTCCATGAGATTTAAAATTATGAGTTTGGTGGTCCCTGAGGTCCAAAAGGTTGGTGACCCCTGGACTAGATGACCTACAAGGTCCCTTCCAACTCTGTTAAACATATTAAAACCAAATCTTACACATATTTTTAGTTTTGAAAGATGTGGAGACCTAGCCTTTTAGCTAATCTAGAGCAGTGTTTGTCAAACTTGGCAACTTCAAGATGTGTGGACTTCAACTCTAAAAATTTTGGGAGTTGAAGTCCACATACCTGAAGTTGCCAAATTTAACAAACACTGACCTAGAAAATTGAGTTAATTGGCTAAATGAGATTTCAGTTGACCATGGATAAGCACCTCTTGTAAACAAAACCATTTTTTTCTTTTTCCAGCAGTGATTAGCCTGAAGGCAGTTAATCTACCTGATTTATTTGCTGACAGAGGAGGAAAAAGCTTGATTTTTGCTCAGCTGCATTGGGCAAAGCTGATGAAAAGTAGAGGAATCTCTTTGCTTTTATAAATCAGCTCACTTCAGTCCAGTCCTACAATCATTTCTATATGAACAAGGGCAGCTGTGTTTGCTAAAAAAAATAGGAGAAGTGATATTTTGGCTATATTCCAGAAAATCACATTCATCATTCTATCCTCATGTTTTTTCATGAAGACAAAGAACAGCAGGCCAGAGCCAGTTTAAGGGATCAGTTTTTAGTTTCAGTGGAAAAAAATGAAATTTCAGAAGATTGGAAATTTAGAGCTTTGTTCAAGACAGATCAAAAACAAAAAGTGATCTTAAAATATTCTAGTTTCATAGTTCATGATAGCATTAGCATATGCATCTCCTTTGGACTTGTGTTTTTTAAGCAGCAGGAGGGAAATTTATCTTTTTGGCATGTGCTGGTTTTCAATTCTTGGTAACGCTTACTCAGGTTATCAAACTAAAGACAAGAAGAGAAATAATCTTGTGGCTGAAATAAAAACAACTGTTTCCCTCTCTGTCTTATCTCAATGAGATCCCATGTCATTTGCTAGTCAAAATGTATGAAAAACATGCATGTAAAAGTGTTTACTATTGGATCATTACTTTCATGTCTGGCTTTAAGTAGGTATCATCAGAATATCTGATTATTGTGCCTGAATAAATGTTCTCAAAATAGAGACAAATCTGGATTGAGTTTGTTAATGTCTCTAGATCAGGGGTGTCAAAATCACGTCATCACAGTTTCGTCATGTGATGTATCACAATTTCCCCCCCCTTCGCTAAACCAGGCATGGGCATGGCCAGCATGTGATGCATCTGGCCTGTGGGCCACGAGTTTGACACCCCTGCTCTAGATGCATCTTTTCACTCTTAGAATGAAGAAATAATATTTACTTTAAAATAATTCTTCCCATCTTACAGTTAGGCTGCTTGCTTGCATCTAGGTTACAAAATGACTACAACCTATTTATTTCAACAGGACATTTATATCAATGTTGCTCATTTAAAGGCTACATGCCACCCATGGGATGTTGGAGAAAAGCACTTCTTTCTGGCCATTGTCCACTGAGAGGCTCCCAGAGGTGGTATTCAGCAGGTTCTGACCAGTTCTGGAGAACCGGTAGCAGAAATTTTGAGTAGTTCGGAGAACCAGCAAATATCACCTCTGACTGGCTCTGCCCCCATCTATTCTCTGCCTCCCAAGTCCCAGATGACTGGTTGGGTCTTCTTTGGTTGCCCTGCACAGGAGAATGGAGTTGGAAAGCAGGTTAGTAGGGTGGGGAGGGAATAGGATTTTGCAGTAACGTTCCGCAGGGGTGGGGACTCGGGAGGGAATGGAGATTTTACAGTATCCTTCCCCTGCCATGCCCACCAAGCCATGCCCACACAACCGGTAGTAAAAAATCCCACCACTGGAGTCTTCAGCATGTAGTTTGTATCTGCAGTTTGAATTAGTTTGTCTAGCTGCTGTGCTAGCTAAGCCTGTGCTGATTACTGACATGTGTTGGGTATTTAAACAAAGGCCTCCTTTGACTCACCTCTGTGGAGCAACAGTGTGCTCCCCCTCTATTCAGTGGAGAGGGAGATTAGTTGCACATCAACTCTTCATCAAGGCAATATGCTACATCTCCATGGGGCAAAGCACTTCAAGATAAATTTTCTACGGTCCCAATAATCCTAGCAATGACCAGGCTGAGTTCACAAAGCCACGCAAGTGTGATGGTCAGTATAGAAATTAGATTAATAAAACAAAAAACAAATAAAATAAATATTCTCAAACAAAGCCATTATGTGATTTGTTAGGTTTTCAGTTTACTATGAAAACCCAGCAACTGCTTTTTTAATAAACCATGGTTAAACTGTTGGTTAGCAAATTTACTGTATATGGAAAGTGGGTGGTTAGCAATTTGGAAATCATCTATCATAATGTATAGATTTTAGATTTTTAGATTTTAATTACATTTATATGCCGCCCTTCTCCGAAGACTCAGGGCGGCTTACAATTTTGGGGATACAACCCAATGCGCTCAGCAATAGCCTTCATTCCATTGTATATGCCTGCTTATTACTAAGTGGCATTTTTACAAAGTCAGCTTATTGCCCCCAACAATCTTGGGTCCTCAATTTACCTACCCCGAGTGGATGGAAGGCTGAGTCAACCTTGAGCCTGGTGGGATTCGAGCCTACAGTAATTGTAGGCAGCTGGAACTTAACTGCAGGCATTTAACAGCCTGAGCCACCAAGGCCCTAATGTATAGTCCCTGTAAATACCGTGTTTCCCCGAAAATAAGACCTACCCCGAAAGTAAGACCTAGCACTATTTTCTAAACCTGCCCTACTATAAGACCTACCCTGAAAATAAGACCTAGTGTAAATCTCCAGTTCCAGGAAGACTTTTCAGGGAGCAACCGTGCACCTGCGAAACACCCCCCCTACACACTCACACCCACTATTTGGCACCATAAATATATAAGACCTACCCCGAAAATAAGACCTAGTGTGTTTTTGGGAGCCAAAAAAAATATAAGACAGTGTCTTATTTTTGGGGAAACACGGTGTATTGAAGGGACAGATTTGTTTTCTGGGGTCTTGGTATAAGTTATCTGAATAATATACTGCAGGCACAAGATGGGCTGGCCCTTATAAAAATTGGTAGCAATGTGTTTGGTCAAAGCATATGAAACTTGAACAGGAGATAATTAAACTGACTTCTCTGGGGGAAATCCTGAAAGACCCATATAAAGATTTATGCAGTGTAGAAATGAAAATCTTTCATATATATTACATTACATTATACTGTATTGTACAGTATAAACAGTAATACTGTACATACTGTGCAAGAAATGAGCAAGATGAGCTTGGGCTCTTGGTACAAATGGCCACATAGATATAAAATCTATTATAGATTTTATATCTATAAAGGGCCTCCTTGGGGTGCGGTCAGCTAGACAATGTCAGCTGGTGACCCCTAGGGGTAGGGTCTTTGCAGTGGGAGCACCCACCCTGTGGAATCAGCTTCCCCTGGAGCTTCGGGTGGCCCCTGACCTTCAATCCTTCCGTTGTGGCCTGAAATCATGTCTTTGCCAGCTTGCCGACCTGGACTGATGGAGGGGATGGGGTTTTAGCGGTAGTTTTATTAGTTTTAATTGGTTTATTGGGATCTTCGTTTAATTATTTTTTAATATTTGTATTGTATCTTTTTATTGTTGTGAGCTGCCCTGAATCCTTCAGGAGATAGGGCGGCATAGAAATCCCCAAATAAATAAATAAATAAATAAATAAATAAATAAATAAATAAAATAAAATGGTGGAATGGTTCTCAGTACTAGAACAGAGCAACTGAAGAGTACTACTTATTTTTAAGTAGCACTAATAGAAAGTAAGGGCTGAGGCTGCTGGGGTGATCAAGAAAGTATTGTAATATAGACATGTCTCAGTAAACCTTAATGTTAATATTAAATATTAAAAATAAATAAAATAAAAATAAATAAATAAACCTCCAAGTACCAGTTAATTTAGAAGGTTAGAAGAACTCTAGAACAGAATCTCCTCCCTCCCTTCCTCCCTCTTTCTTTCTTTCTTTCTTTCTTTCTTTCTTTCTTTCTTTCTTTCTCTCTCTCTCTCTCTCTCTCTTTCCTCTGTCTCTCTGTCTCTCTCTGGCAGGTTACAATCATAACAAAATGTTCATGGTATCAATACAATTGTGTAGCAATAAACAAGACACCCCCCCTCCTTCAAATCAAACCACAGATAAAAATAATCATAAAGCAATAAAAATAGATGACACTGTAACATCTCTGATTTCTTTCTACTGCAATGGGCAATCAACTGCTAGTTTTGATATTTCATTTATGTCTGCAATAAAGATATTAATCTAGCTGAATCATGTCTGAGAGTCTTCTGCCAAGTCTAGCAAAAAATGAATGTAGGATTAAATGCCTAGAGACTTGTGATTTACTGCCAAAATCAGGTTGATGCCCAAAAGGGAAGAGCAGGTTGCTCTCTCTATATATATTAAAAATACCCACACTGTTAAAAATGTCAAATAAATGAATCTAGTGATAGAGAGCATCTTCAAATAGGTGGAGAAAAAAAACAAAACAGTACTGTTATATATTGATATCTACTATAATCAACTCAGTCATCCCATCAAATATGGTATGGATCATGGATTATGCTTTTCAAGAGCAAACTGCAGATTGTTCAAAGAGGCATGGGTAACTTCATTACCAAAAGTCACCTCTGCTAAGCATAGTCCTTCTAGGAATTTTTGACTTGACTGACTGATAACTTTCTCCATCAGCAGGAATAGGATGGCACTAATTTGTTCCCATATAAAAGACTTAGTGAACAAATCAAGTAGCAGGTGCACCGGGGGAAAAAAAAGACTATGTTATGCCAGTGTTTTAAGTAGAGATGAACATATGCCTTGTAATTCAAAAAGGTAAATTCTGAGCAACAAAAACTAAGTTTCCATGGTAGGAAAAGTTAATCAAAAAGGCAGCTTAGCATGCCACAGGAGTTCCTTTAAAAAAAACTTGCTAAAAGCATAGAGTTGCCTGAAATGGTAGAGATAACATCAATAAAATTAAAGCTCAGAATAAGATGACTTGGTAAGGGATGCTAGGAAAAACCATAATGAGTTTATTCAAGGGTGTACCAAATTAAAGAACTACCAAATGCTCCGTGAAAATGACCATACATATCAAAGAAAAGCCAGGATAATCAGTTTACATTTTGTTTTTTTTCTCCAAGGAGAGGACATATATTCATTGAGTAAGTCAAGCTTGTGATTGTTTAAAGCACATCAAATAATACCTATTACTTTAAATGAGCTTAAACATGCAGGGTGATTTGACTTTGAGACCTTCTGGAGCAATGCCAGACAACTATTATAGCTGCCTTCAGGAAATGGAGTAAGGAGGATCCTGGCCAGTTATTCTGATACTGGTACTTGGGAAGAGACTAGAGAAGATCATTCATTTGTAATCACCTTATATCTGGAAATTATTAGATGTCAATTATTAGACTTGTCAAGAACAAGTCTTGCCTAACAAATCTTTTCTCGTTTTTTGATTAGGTGATTTCCTTGGTAGATTATAAGACTACTGGTAGATTAGAGAACATCCTTTGTTACAGTTTGGAATTTTAGCAACCATTTGATTAAGCATCACATGAATATTCAGATAAGGAAAAGAGATAGTTGGAGTTGATTAAGGAGTTAAGGAGATAAATATGTGGTTCAGAAAATTATACCCAAAATGTGCCTACAACCAGTTCTGTATCAAATTGGAGTGGGATATCTGTGTGAGGGTATAGGGCAGGGCTGTCATGAGCTGGCCACGCCCACAACCGGTTTAGCGAAGGGAAAAAAGTCACAACATGTCATGTGACACCACCATGATGGCACACACTTGACACCCCTAGTTATAGGGGGTGGATTGATTCCAGAGTGGAAGACATGTAACAAAGGATTTAAGGAAAAAAAGAATTATAGTTAGAAAATTCTGATTAAATATGTAGGGTGGGGGTGGAGTGATAGTCCTAAACAGTAAGTACTGATTAAGAACAACAACAATTAAATACTAATTACCTAGAGAGAGGATGGGCTCCCTGTCAATAGATGTGTGGAAGCATCTTTTGTTAGGCAACCAGGACAATTTAATATGGATACTTCCAATGGCCTATATATGCATTACTCTGCCTTCAGAGTAAAAAAGAAACCAGGGAAGAAATTTCTACATTCTTTATAGAAGAAAGGGAATCTTTAAATTAATTCTTCACATCAGAAGTATCAATTTTATTATTAAGCTTAAACACATTGTACTTTCTCATACTTTTTCTTTTATATTCAGTAGACTAGTAACAGTATCTACTATAGGATAGACTTCAAGAGCAAAGAAGATATTTATTTTCATAGCTTGGTGATAAATGTTTGCATTAATAAAGTTGCCATTTCTATAAAGAAAAAATCCTTATGGGCGTCAGTGTTTGTTTTTCTTTGATTCTATAAAATCGCCTCATGTTACAAAGGAGACATATTTTTCTAACTTCACTCTCCCTGAAATTGGAAACTTATTCTCTTTGTTCTGGCGTCTTTACTATAAGAATTGTTTGGTCTTGAAATAGTTGGTGGAAGTAGTAGATAATACTCCTGTCAGCAAAACATAGCAGGACTTGCAGATAGTTTCCAAACCCTTAGTACCAACACAAGGTAAAATTTTCTTCGGGTCAGGATTGATTCATGGACATAGGCCTGTAGTTTTTTTGGCAACAGTCCAAAATTCCATGACATTCTCTCTCTTCCCCCCTCCAAATTATCAGTTTAGTTTGTAATCCTCGGGTTTTTGTTTTTAGGTATTTAAATCTTTAAGAACAGTCAAAGTTACTTTGATGTTGCCATTACCTGATAGATGCAATGAAATCTGCAATAAAATTATAATTTAAAATAAATTTTCCTATCCCCAAGCTATGGCATATTTGAACATTGACTCTTTTGTGTTGCCTATTACACTCACAATATTGAAATGGCTATTCGCATCTAAAAGTCTTGAATATTCTTGTAATGTTTCACTTGCATTCTTAACAGGGTTTGCAACTTGCATGCAAAGTTATTTTTAATTATAAACATAAAGTTGAATTAATACAGGCATGTACCACAGCATGATAATTTTCTACCTAGTTTCTTATACACAGACATTTTCCCCTGAAAGGAAGGCTTTTTACACACAGTCTGGACAATGAAAGTCAACACAGATTACTTGAAAAAATTAAAATATTGCACATATGGAACTGCTTAAACTGCAATGCTCAATCACAATAACATTATTATTTTAACTACATGCAAATTTACAAATGGCACAAAAATGGAGAAATTATTCTTTAAATAGCAACAACAAAGGAATTCCTCCAGAAGCAGAAACTTGTGCAGCCCTTTGAATGGAAAATGAAACATTTTCTGAACGGAAAAGGAGAGCACCACGATGAAGCCAACTGTGCCATTAACTTAATGAAGATGTAAACTGTTCATTAAAAAAAGTCATCAGATTGAAAACTTCATTTAATTGCCAGTAGAAAGTTCAAATTGGTTATTCAAAAACAACAACAACAGATTTTGCCTGAAAGTAACAACAAACAGCTCCTACAGCAAACAGCTCCTTTCATTGCTGAAAGTAATTGCTGGAGCCAGGTTCAGGGACAGGTTCTCCCATTTGGGACTTTGCATTAAATGTTACTCCAGCCATTTTGGTTCAAGATTTAAGTTTATGACTTAAACACAGTGAGTAGTTAAACATAAACCCTCTTTTGGCATGAGTTTGCCTCCTGATGACTTCATGGACACAACCCATGCAGTTTTCTTGACAATAGGACAGAAGCAGTTAACTGGCTTTAAAAAAAAATTCTCAGTTTAGAATTTTCATTGGAAAATTCCCATCCATACACCAACTAAGTACAACTCTGCTTAGATTCTGAACCAAGCAAAGATTCTTTAAGTATTACCACTTGCTAAACTATGATTAGTGGCATATGTCCATTCATGTCTGGTATTTCTTGCACGTATTCTAGCAGCTCAGCCTGGCCAAACATGTAGCTAGTTTGTAGAACTGGGGAATTGAAGAAAGAAGATTTTTGTTGGGTTCTGACTCTTTGTATTTATAAGAGTTGCTTATATTTTGCTTAAGATGGTTGACAATTGTAAAACAAACAGAGTAAATTCATAAAGCTCATCAACCATGAATAATACATAAACATTAAAGCCACCAAGAATTAAAAGTCCATTAAAACAGGTGCCCATCTTGCTCATCTAAGAAAAATGTCTAATTTGGATTTCTAAAAGTCTAATATAAGGTGGGGGGCATCAATTCAGGGGATTAAAGATTTCATCATTTCTGGGCAACCTAGAAGGTTGCTCTTCAGATGTCTGACTCTTTTAATTCTCACAGGGCCAGGCCTTTCAACATCTTCTTTCTCAAAGGAGGTTGAGTAGAATCATTTTGAAGGAAAGCACTTCAAAGTTATTTATGAACCAAACCATAAAGCTCTATACAGAAGAGGTTAAAATTGGCACTTTGGATTTGAAAACCTTTGGTAACCACACCACAGCACTAGTGATGTGGTGTTAAAAAAGCTCACGCTTGTTAGCATTTATTATTATGGTTGGTTCTATCTATGTTTAGACTGGATTTGGTATTTTATCCACCTATCAAACCTTTCTCAAGGACCTGGAATAGGTAGGTGTTGTTTAATAATATTAAAGGTATTGTTGCAGAATGTAAGCTGTTCCAGGTAATGCTGCCTTTTATAATTAGCTGATGGTGATTTTGCCAGTGCTGATGGTGTTCAAATGGTGCTTCAAATGTTTGGGAATTGCACCCAAGGCACCTATTACTATTGGTGCTATCTTTGCTTTGTTCTGTTCTATACTTGTTATACTTGTTATACTTGTTACTACCATTAAGTCAACATTGACTTCTGGTGGCTGCCTGGACAGGTTTTTGCAGGCAAGATTTCAGAAATGGTTCACCATTATCCTGTTTTTTGTTCCAAGAGAGAGTGAGTGGCCCAAGGTCACCTAGCTGGCTTGTTCTTAAGGCAGGACTAGAATTCATGGTTTCCTGGTTTCTAGTTTAATGCCTTACGCATTAAACCAAACTGGGTTGTATGAATATTATTTGTTTGAATGTATTAGCTGCCCAACTCCAACAGATTCTGGGCAGCATTGTGGCCAGGCTACTGCTTTTAGGACCAGCTATAGTTTCTGATTAATCTGGGAAGATTCAAGTAGAGTGCATCATAGTGCACTAATCATGTGATGAAGGCAATGAATGACAATTGCCAGAAATGAGTGCAACTGCTGTGGCCACTGAAACTGGCCAATGGCTCTCTCAACCACAGGTTCCACCAGCTGCTTGGGCAGAAACCATGAGTCCCAGAGGACCTCCCAAGTATGTAGTTTGGAATCTTGGCTTGAAATCTAAGGGCACCAAAACCTTTTATGTTTATTTTTGTTCCAGGATGATTTTAATTTTCTGGTTTGGTTCACAAAAGTGTTTTTTTGTTTCTGTTTTTTTGTGGTTAATGTGTTGGTTACAGGGTGGGGATGGGCTATTTTGCTTTGTGTTAATGGGTACTTTTAATTTGGACTGCCTCGCTTAATTTTGTTTTTGATTGTTTTGATTTTACATTAAATTTTATATTAAACACTCATTCACTCACACACACACACACACACACACACACATATAGTCCAATGGAGCAGGTGGCTATATAAAATCTAACAAATAATAGTAGTTATAACAACACAATTTTCATGAGAATTCACTTTGCAGTTATTGTTTAAATGTAGTTAAGTGCCTAAAGTGATTAAGTTCTGTAATATACATTTACATGTTTAATTTTCAACAAGACAGTGGGATTAGTTATAAAATAAAAAAGTAGCTAAAATGCTTTCAGAATAATTTAAAAAATAGTTCCAAATGGACTGCCACCACACCTAAAACTTAGCAATGAAAAGCTGCATTTGAAAACAGATGCTAAAAAACTGTGTCACAAGCAAAAGTCCACCTTGCAACTAGAAGCTACTAGCTACTAACAACTAGCATTTCTCTTGGGAGAAAGTGTTAGAAAGTGTTTCTAGACTGATTCCCTTGATGTCTGCAGCTGAAGAGATTTTTTCCCCTAATGTTTGCTTATTATGCAACTGATAAAATTGCACTACACTGTAGCCTCAGTGGCTTAAGCATGCATGTTGGATTATAGCCTTAAAAACAAGTTGGAAGGCACAGCAATTATGTAAATGTTGGCTTCCTTCTCAGTTCTAATTGGGCACAATATTTTAGAGAGTATTATTAAGTCACAATTAAGCAGGGTTCAGTTGTGTGGATAAATCACATGGGAACTAAAATATTAAGGCAATGAATGCTAAAAAGTCATTGGAAGAATCTAATGTGTTAATGGACACCATTTTTGTCCATTAAAGAATCTGCTCAAATGAACGGACTGATATTACATAACGAAAGACGTTGTTTGCCTAAGGCTGAGTATTTGAGTAATTTATGGAAAGATGTAGATAAAGACAATGTTGCATTAGGAAAATGATATTTTGCCTTAAGATATGAATGAGCTTTTTATCAGGGGTTTGTCAATTATTGTTTATTATCTCTTGCTAGATGCAAACCAGGTGATAATAGGTTAAAATAAACAATGGTTTAACAATAGTTAAACCATCTTTTGGATCTCTTTTCTTTGAGAGATCCAAGAAAACAATCTGTCTTCAGTCTGCTAGAGTTAACTATTGCATAAAATACAGCAACAGCCAGATTTCAAATAGTATTCTGGCTATAGCAGGTTACTATAATTAAGCAAAGCTTGTCTGACCTGTTCCTTATTAAGCCAAGATTTGCTCATTTGAGCACAGCTAATGGCTTGACTTGCTTGCAGGATTAAGCATGGCATAATTACACTGAGAACATGTGGAATTTTAATAATTTAGGCCATTTACATGATATGCTTGCCCATAGTTAACTAAGCTTATATACAACCTGACTTTCTGGTTTTCATGGCACATTGGCTCATAAATTTCATAAAAATTCACTGGGTGAGTTTGCTCAACATCAGATGGGTAGTTTATGCTTAATGTATTAATGAAAATAATCTTGCCTTCACTTTAGTATGAAATAGAATAAATTAAAAGAATGCAATGAAAACCCTACCAGCTAAACATGGGTGGATATAACCTCTCTTCAGCCATTTCAAAGCCCTTTCAACTATTTAAACAGTTTGCAAATACTGATAATTGCTGTGGAATCCTTGATGATGTCCTAGTTTGGTTGTTCATTTGTGACAAACATCAATACAATACAATACTGATTATGTTGCCTAGGCAGGCAATGAAATGTTTGCAAGCAAATGACCACGCTCAGACATAATCAACCATAGTTTAACCCTGAGCTAGAGATACGCTTATATTGAAACTAGTCATTGCAGTTAAACCTGAAATCTATCCAAGTCTTCTTCCATACTGAGTCTATATGGGCAAGTTTTAGAGTGAATGATATCTTAGTTTAAATAGTCTGAACCAGAGGTGGCATTCAGCAGGTTCTGACCAGTTCTGGAGGACCGGTAGTGGAAATTTTGAGTAGTTCGGAGAACTGGCAAATACCATCCCTGACTAGAGATTTTACAGTTTCCTCCACTGCCACGCCCACCAAACCACGCCCACAGAACCAGTAGTAAATTTTTTTGAATCCCATCACTGGACTCTGAACAACCAGATGATTCTCAAAAACAGCATTGATAAACCTAAAAGTCTCTGATGGACCAGTCTGTCCATCATCTTACTGATAGAGTGTGCAGAAGCATCTATTTCTGTTGATTCACATAATTCAACAGATTATATGAATCTATTGATGCTGTTCACACATCTTTATTAGCCTCTGTTGAAAGAAATCCCATTTGTCTTCACAAGTGGTCCCTGTCATCTGGATGTACAGTGTAATTTTCAAGATGTGACAGATATTCTTGCACTAGGAAAATGGCTTTTCTAAAATGAGGAAATAAGCTATCCAGATTCTTCAAGTATTTATATTTAAAACATGCACATGTACTTTGAGGTGTATTTCTGTTTTAAAACTCACTATTATTTAACCTGGAAGACAAGTCATTTTGATTGGCTGTTAAATACAAAGGGGAGGAGGGGAGAGCTTTAAAAAGTCACCTCCAGCATATCCCTTGTATTATCAGTGGGGAAGAATGCCATCCTGAGATCATTCAAAACTCCTAACAGCGAACAGAATGCCTGTTTATTTTTCATATTGTTATCTGATTTTCCAGAAATGTGTTTCAGTTTTGGAGAGGTGGAGAAGAAGATGTTATAAGAAAAGAGACACATTAATGACTCCAGCAATAACAGAAAAGAATTTTCCATGACTGAAATTGATAAAACAAACCAAAGGATTAGTATAATTCTCCTTAGAATGAGTGGATAATCTGAACAGATGTCCTGTATTTGTTTTCAACTTTGGACTGGAAGCAATGCAGTGCCTTTTCTGTTTAGGAGCACCCATCTGTATCTTATCTGGACACCTTGCTACAATGTCATATGGTCTCTTCACTGCTTTCCCATTGAATGGATTCATCAGAACAGTTAAATTAGAGCATGAGTGTCAAACTCACATCTTTATGGCAGTATCATGTGACATATTTTTCCCCTTCGCTAAATGGGGTGTGGGCATGGCCAGTGCATGACACATCCAGCCCGCAGGCTGGGAGTTTGGCAGCCCTGAATTAGAGCAACAGAGATGAAGGTCTTAATTATTGAGTAAACTCCTTGGATTCATTCTCCATGATCCCACTGCCCTTTACATGTTATACTCTCTAGTATAGATGTGGTGGTGCAGTGGTTAGAATGCAGTATTGCAGGCTAATTCTTCCTGCTGTCATTAGTTTAGTCCTGACTGGCTCAGAGTTGACTTGGCCTTCCATCCTTCTAAGGTCAGCAAAAAGAGGACCCAGATTGTTGGGGGCAATATACTGATGGTGTAAACTGTTCAGAAAGGGCTATAAAGCACTTGTGAAGCAGTATATAAGTCTAAGTGCTAAACTTAAGCTTTTTCTGCTTTCAGTCCCATGATATTATTACTAAGCTATTGCTTCTTTTTAGCCCAAGCCTATTCTCTTCCCCAAAAACTGATTGCTACAAGAAGAAACAATAATAATGAAACACTTTTCCATCAGTTTTCTTTCTAATATCTTGTTTTCAGCAATTTGGGTTCATGGTTGCTTATAAGGACTGGACATTTTATTCATGCCATTTTAATCCCATTGCAAGTTTGTAGTGCCAGTGCCACCTCTTGTGACCCCCCCCCACTTCTAATCTAATACTATTATGGCTGGAATTTCCAGATGATTTTCATCAAGTACTAACTAGTTCTGTCTCTGTTAGTTTAGGAGGATTAGTCTACAGTTGCTAGATGGTCCCAACTGCTTATTGACTCCATCTGATTAACAGCTTGTTTAAAATATACTTCCTGCACTAGATCACCAATGTTTAGCCTCATGTCAACACTTAAGGCTCAGCATGCACTTGTGAACATTGTTTTTAAAGGGACAATTACCAAAATGGATCTTTCCACATACTTCAACAACCATAAACTGAATCTTGCATCATGAAAGAAGACACAGGAGAGTAAAAGGGGGCATTGGAAACTGACAAGAAAGAATGGTGTTGGAGACTTTTAGAAGGGAATAGAGGTAAGTGGAATAAGGTGGGATTTTTAAAAAATGGCTTTGGAGGAACAGCTGAAGGAGATGGAAATGCTGTCATGAATACTGAACACACATGTGCTAAGAACTGGCTTTGATTTGCTTGTTCAGTAATGACCAAACCACAGTGTCACAAAGCAGTTTCTTCTCAGAGTTTATTGATTTTTCAGTGCATACTTTCCCACCACATTTCTTGCTTGGGCATTATGGTTCATATCAGCCTGAATATGGAAGGCTTGGACTCATGCTTAATGTTCACTCAGTCTCATAAGGTACACTTCTTAAAAGAACATATTTATTTTCTCCCAACAGCTTAAAAAGCAAAATGGGAAGGAATACCAAGAAATCCCTATTCATAATATCCTTATTTCACTATTTTATTTGGATTTTTCTACCCCAGAAGGCTAGAAAATATCTATAAATAAATATATTTCAGAAAAAGAGGAGCATCAATTGAGATTTTCCTGGTATTCTGTTTGTTATTGGTGCATGACATCCTGAGTTTGTTGGCTTTAAGACATTTTCTAAGGATGTTCTATCCAGTCTACAAAAACTTGGAAAACCAGTAGAGGACAGCAAAGGTTGTTTGGCTATTTGCTGGTCAGATGTATTGGTTGTCATCTGATTTGATTCTGGATTCTGTCAGCTAATCAGTTGATTGACCATATGGATTGGTTTTCTTGTTCATTATATTCCATAGATTGTAAATTGAGCAATTCAGTGAAATAGATTTTCTTACATTTTCTGTTATTTCTGGAGTTTAAATTCAAGATATTGAAGATAATCTTCTTGAATACATTGTTGCATGATATTTTTCCTGTTGATTTTAATAATACAGTTGATGCATCAGTAGATGGTGCTATTTGTTTCTCTATTAAAAGTAAGCCTAACTTTTAAATAAGTAATTGATCAAAGCTTCAGAAACATCCCCCTGTAAAGTAGCAAGATTTATAGTTAGAGGACATTAGAAAGCAAATCTAGGATGTTTGTTTGTTTGATTGTTTATTTAATTTTCATAAAGTAGAGCAGTTTGAGAGGTCCTTTGTGCTCACAGAGCTTGGTGGTTGTTTCTTGCAGATCTTTCATTACTCAAACTAGAATAATCACACCATCAGTGCTCAGTGTGCTGGTTTGGGCAAACATCTGCAAGAAAACAAACAAATTCAGAGAGCATCAAGGACCTTTCATTTCAAACCTGGGATACAAATATTCTCCTTTATCAGTAGAACAGTTCAATAATACAATTCTAGCTTCTGATGATCCTTTTAATAAATTGAATATTGTAAATAGAACATTATTGACATTTATGTAAGATAATATGAAGAGATGGATATTTCTTTGTGGAGTAGAGGTGAACTGTTGGAAGGCGAACCCATACTCTTAGAATTATACTTTGGAAATGAATAAATTTTGCTAGGACTGAGTTGAAACATATTGTGTCAATATGCATTCAAACCCCACAGCCTCCAAACACTGAGAAAGAATTCCATGGCATCAATCAGATGATCTGGGGTGGAGATACAAAGCCAGGTAAAACCTCACCCCAAACAGATCCAGTGACTTTGTGTAGATGTTAAACAAGGGAGGAGAAAGGACTGAGCCCTGCAGCACCTCACTAAGTAGGGGACATGGATTAAATTTTCCCCTCCATTAACCCTTATTGGAACTGACCCTGAAGGAAGGAAGAGAATCAGTACAACCCACATTCACAGATAGAAGGATAGCATGATTGAGGAGATTGAAAACCATTTGAAGGTCAAAAAGAGCTAGAGTAGATGCTCCATCCACCTTTCAGTGCCATCAAAGGTCATTGAAATCAATACTATTTCAATTCCTTATGCTAGCCTGACCTGGGGCTGAAAGGGGACAGATAATCTGCTTCTTTCAGAGTCCTCTGCAGCTGCAATGCAACTTCCTTTTAAAATAACCTTACAGGTTACTTAGGGCAGGGGTCTCCAACCTTGGCAACTTTAAGCCTGGAGGACTTCAACTTCCAGAATTCTGAATTCTGGGAATTGAAATCCTCCAGGCTTAAAGTTGCCAATGTTGGAGACCCCTGACTTAGGGTATACTGTCTCTCCTCAGTGGTGTCTATCTGTCTTGTTAGATCTGGCAGGAGAGGCATCCTGTGGGTGCCATCTGTGAGAGGGCATCACCTGCCAGGGCCCAGAAGGAGATCCTTTTTGCTTTGTCACTTGCCTTCTGGAACATCATCCTTCCCAGAAATGAGACATGAGAAATGAGACATGTGCCAATCTTGCTGACTTTCTTCAAGGCATTAAAAACTGGCTTTACCATTAAAGCCTGGGCTACTGATAGTAGGAGACTGTTTTTAAGTGTTTATGAGTGTTCTCAGCTGCTATCATTACACTATTTCTATTGTTTTAAAATTTGGTTGTTTTCCTTGTTTTTCCCATGTTTTCATTGTTAGACTCCCCCAGTTACATATATGAGATGTGTGGCCTATAAATTCATTAAATAAGTATAGCCATCTTCCTGAAGAAAAGGTTGGAAACTGAACAAAAAAATGGGTCAGATTCCCAGTGTTCTGCCTCAAAAGAAAAAACCATACAGTATGAAAATAAGGAAGTCAAAACATATCTTTTGAGCACAAACAACTGTCTTAGGGAGGGAAGTAGAATTTAAAGTGACCTTCACATGATTGATTCACCTACACCATCTATTAATTGCTCCTCTTAGGAAGTCAGGAAAAAGAAAAAAAATAGTACATGTTTCTAACTGCAAAGTTCTAGTGCTACCCAGCTGCTGGTTTTGTCCCTGTTTATGAAATCCTATAAACTTAAGTTGTATTATACATCATTCATAAATGGTTTAATCTCTACCGAACAGCAGAGCATAATTTGTGTTATATTGGAAAATTATAATAGTAATAGGGAGGGTGAAGTTATCCTTAAAGACACAATGCCTCCTATAGGGATTCAGAAAGGATAATCAACTATTTTATATAGATAAATTCACACATTGTTCTAACCCATAGTGTTAGAGCAAATATCAGTTAACCACAATGTAATTTGTCTGGGTCTAATGTACCCTGATGTGTAAATCCAGCTATTGTGCTTGCTTGACCATGATTTATAATTTAGCATGGTAGGTATACCTAACAATGGTTTCTTCAATAAATTATGGTTAAGCAAACCATAGCTAAGTTTGAAATGTGAACCAGCTAGACAGACAGACTTTTGATCCATTTAGTTCAATTTTATATATTGTGACAGAGACTCTAGGACAAATATGAACTGTTTGTTACACTTCTTTTATACCTCACAAAGAATCCAGAGATTTACCAATATTTACCAGCAAAATTGTTGAATTTCAGAGGCACAAATTTCAGCCCCAAAGGTTAATGAAAAATAAGAGTGGAAGTGGGAGTATAAGGTCGATGGAATGTGAAGAACACTAATCAGGGGTAGGATTCAAATTTTTAAACAACTGGTTCTGTGGGCATGGCTTCATGGGTGTGGCTAGGTGGTCATGTGACTGGATTGGTCAAAAGAGAGAAACTCACTTTAACAATGCTCTTGGAGTGGGGGTTGGACTAGATGACCACCTAGGTCCCTTCCAGCCCTGGATTGCTGTGCTGTTTCAAAGCATCCTCTGAAGCTGCATCTAGTGCCAGGGTTTGTGGTCCTTCCTTCCTCTCCTTTTTCTCTCTCTCCCTCCATCCCTCCCTCCCTCTATCCATCCATCTATCCACATCTCATTCATTTTCCCAACCCTCCCTCCCTCTTTCTTTCTTTCTTTCTTTCTTTCTTTCTTTCTTTCTTTCTTTCTTTCTTTCTTTCTTTCTCCCTTCCTTCCCTTTCTTTCTTTTTCCTCTCCTCCCTCCCTCCCTCCCTCTCTTCTTTCTTTCTTTCTTTCTTTCTTTCTTTCTTTCTTTCTTTCTTTCTTTCTTTCTTTCTTTCTTTCTTTCTTTCCACCCACATGCTCCTTTTTGGGCCTAGTAAGCCTCCCTGCAGCCTCCTAAAACAGGGTGCAGAGGGCCTGTGCCACACACCCCCACACCTCATTTTGGCTCCCAGGAGGCTTCAGGGAGGCCTCCTAAGCCCAAAATGGGGCACGGGGGGCACATCACTCCCATGCCCCATTCTGGGCCTAGGAAGCCTCCCTGGAGCCTCCTAGGAGTCAAAATCAGGCACATGGGGACTCCTGGGAGGGGCAGGGTGGGATGGGGCAGGGCCAGCTGATCTTCAGAACTGCCAGTTCACTGAACCAGATGTAAAATTAACATCTAGTTCACCCAAACTGGCCCAAAGGCTGAATCCCACCCCTGACTATAATTCCAATCTTTAGATTTCCCACAAATCCATAAAATGGCAAAAAAGATGTTCAGCCCTATTGCTTCTGTGAACATGATCCTGTAACAGAAGGTCTCTGGTCACTTGGAAGTTGATTGACAAACTATATTCAATGCATAACTGAAAAACATTGCCTGAAATACTACAGGGTTGCTAGTTATACCAGTTTTTATAAAAAAGACAAAATACTTTCTTTAGTTCAGACACATGGTGGCTGTTTATGGATGTCTATTTGATGTAATAAGGTATATTCCTATGGTTTTATTATCCCTCATATTATTTATTATCCCTCTTCTTTGGCTCAGATCAATTAACATATGTTACTACTTTTGGTTAAACCATCAACCCTGTTGGCTACCTCTGAAGTATGTTATATTTGCTTATGTACTACTGTAGTTTAAATTATCTTTGTTTAATTAGCTGTTCCCTGGATAAGAAATCCTTCTGATGACATTGTGAGACTTGAGAGGCTTGAAGTCCGCACATCAGCAAATCCTGGTTGGGAATAGCAATTTTTGGGCAAAATATATGTGAAGCTTTGCTTAATATGCAAATAGATAACTCCACAGTAATCTTAGTTTTTCTTGCAACTGTAGGGCAGAAGGAATTTCCACTACTATTTTTTCCCCAAGTTTGACCGTGAAATAAGTCTGTAGAGATTCTCAGTCATCCAGGTCATGGTTGTCCCAAAGGTGCTTTTTCAGGATGCCTCCTGAACTGGACTTTCTTGTTTTGTTTTGTTTTTGAAAATGTTTCACTTCTCATCCAAGAAGCTTCTTCAGCTCTGACTGGATGGTGAGGAATGGAAAGTATATTCCTGACTGGATGGTGAGGAATGGAAAGTTTTATATTCCTCGCAGACAGCTGGTCATTTGCATCCTTTTAGAGCAGGGCTGTCAAACATCCAGCCCACGGGCTGGACGTGTCACCTGCTGACCCCACCCATGCCCAGTTTAGCAAAGGAAAAAAAAGTCCTGATATGTCACATGACACAGCCGTGACGACATAAGTTTTACACCCCTGTTTTAAAGGGTCATTGAAGCACTTGGAAGTTTATCTGTGTCTTCAGGGTCACATGAATATTCCTCCTGGTTTCTGTATTCTGCAATCCATTCTCTGGAAATCCATTCTTACTCCCACACTATTCAAAGGAAGTTCACCCCAAATTGTGTAGCTAAAACTTTGTAGAGATTCTCAGTCATCCAGGTCATGGTTGTCCCAAAGGTGCTTTTTCAATCCTTCCATTCCCCACCAGTTTCCTCCTGAAAAATCCCCTTTGGGTTGACCTTAAAATCTTGCTTATCCAGCTCTGTTTGATTTGGTATACTATGTTACCAACAGTGGTTATGAGTCTGAATTAATGCAATAGCTGTTAACTTCAAGAAAGATAGAATCATCTGTTTCTTCCTTCTGGTTGGGAAATTTCTATCCAGAGCTTTATAATTAGCAGAAATCAGCATTCTTGTATTAATCTCTTCCCCTCTCCCTATAGTACTAATGCCATAGAGGTGGCAACACCTTGCTGAAGCTGACAGATCTTGAACAATGTAGGCAGGGTTTGACTTAATTAATTCTTAGATGAGAAATCACCAAGAAATTCCAGAACTGCAGGCAGGACAGAAAAGTAAAACAATACTGTAAAATAAAATTCTGGAAGAAGGCAGTGGAAACCATGTTTATATCACTGCCAAGAAAATTATATGGATGTTTCTGTATAATTAACAGAAGTTAGCAGTTAAGCTTAACTCAAGGAACACTTTGTTTCATTTAATCTCATGGGTCTGAAAAACAGGCATGGGAAAATTCAGCCCATTCCTATGTATTCATATTTGAAAATAAGTTCTAATTCGTTTAGTAATATTATTTTTCTAAGTTACCATGAAAACTTCCATATGCTGCCGATATCACTCTTCTAGCAATTCACCATTTTATTTTTGCTAAGGACAGACCTTAGCAGGGAAAATCTAATGATCATGGAGCTACATATTATGAAACCCAACTAATGCACTTGGCCTATATAGTTTATCTGAAACTGATCATCCTTCCTGCTATTGTATTCTTTAAGATAAAAATGTGTGCAAGATAGAAATGCATATAGATTATATTTGTTAATACAGTAACCTTGTAGACTCCCAGGAAATCCTAGGAGGAAAGCAAAGTCTCTTGTAAAAGCAGTCTGTAAAATTTCTCAACTGGGTAGGATTTTGCATGTTTTGAGAACAGCAAATAATGGTTATGGAGAAATTTTGGAGGAGGCTGGGAGAAAAGGAATTTGGTGCATCTGTTAATCGTTATGAAATCACATATTTTTCTGATCTTAATATTTCCAATGGCACTATGCATGTAGTGACACATACCAACTATATTGTACATAGATACAGAATATTTCCCTTTCTGAGCATTCCGTTAAGTTTTTACAAGTTGCCCAAGCTCTGCAGTCTGTCTGGTTGTGTGATAAACTAAAAGACTGGAATGATGAACTTTGAATTTTTACATGGACTTTTGTAGAGAATCCTTAAATGTCAGCAGGAAATGAACTACTTAGAAATAAATCAGCTACAGATTCATTTTTAGATATTTGTCTGATCAAGGTACTGTGAAACATGCCATATTTACATTTGGTGAACAGATGTGGATGGAGCAACAGTGGGTTTTGCTAGCATACATCTACTGATAAATTATCTCCCCACTCTCTGAGGAGAGCTTTGTGTGTGCGTGTTTCTGCACACACATGGGCATGCAAACATATACGTGTATTTAATTCCAAGCTTGTGTTTTATTTGAAAACTGGAAAACTTCAAAACTCTTAGAGTTTTAAGCACAAATGTTTAGCCATGCTATTAAAATTTCATGATAATTTCCTTTAGCTGATTTCATTAGCTGTATCATAGACTTTTCTAGCACATGATAGAAATTTAACCAAAGGTCCACATTCTTATTTTAAAGCTTTTGTGATGGCATGAATTTGTAATTGGCCAATCATAAATGTATGATGTTGCAGAAGTAATTGTCATTATTATTAGAAGGAACCAATATTTAGATGGATTTTTAAAAAGGAATCTATTCATAAAGATGAGGCCAGATCCCATGAGATTTAATAGTGTTCCTCCATGTGTTGGGTATAAACACTGAAGAAGGCAATCATTCTCATGCTTGGTTTCCCCAAACCTTGTTCTTGTTCTTAAAAACATAATAGTAGGCCAGGAAAAATATAATTTCATCCCATAAAATATTTATATCATTTAAATTTAATCACACATTAAGCATTCAATGCTCATTTCTGGATCTGAAATATATCACTTCTGAGATAAAGGAACAATTGTATCTCTTCATTAGGTCCTCTAATTACATGGAAACCTGGTTCACATTTATTCTTACTCTTTTAACTGGGGGTGGGGGACAACCACTTTATTGTTCTCCCAGCTCTGGTTATGTAGTTCAGTGGCCTGATATTGAAAACTGGGATCAGAACCAAATGTTCATCATCTCAACTCATGGCCTTATAAAACAATCAGAACTGCATTGTCAAGATTGCATGAAAATATAAACACCAGCTGTTAGTAAGGCTATTGCTTTGTTCACATCACTGCCTTTAACTCTGTCTTGACTCTCTGTCTCGACTCTCTGACCCTCTGTAATACAGTATCACACAAATCTGATCTTGTAGTGCTCTGATGACTTTGTGCTAATTATGTGGCTCCTGATAAGCTGCAATACTTTAAAAATATACCATTAAAAACAGTATTAGAGTGGTAACAGTTGACCTTCATCTTCTCTCTCTGCCTCCCTGTTTGTTTGATCTGGTCTATAAGACCAGCTTTTTCAAATCAGGAATATGAATACCCTAGCTCTAACCCTATCCCCCCACCGACCCCCGAGAATGTAATATTTTGGAGAATAATAAAAGAGGCAGAATATTATATTTCCACAAAGGAGAAATGGAGAAACATGCTTTAAAAGACAGAAAGCAACCCCAAGTCTTCCTGTTGCAGCAGGGGTGTTAAACTGGCGGTGCACAGGTTGGATGCATAACATGCAGGGCACGCCCACCCCAGCTCCACAAAGGAAGAAAAGGTCATGATATGTCACGTGCTGTCAACATGACGCCACAAGTTTGACACCCATGTGCCATAGGAAAACTCAAGCTGCCTCAAGCAGAACCCTGATATGTTGTGTCCATTAAGAAATCCAGGCCAGCCTATTCATAACAAAATGCCTTCATCCCAGGTCGCCCAGGCTGGAGCTGATGGGATTAAGAATTTACATTCCTACACACAAATTCTAAGGACAGGACATGACCTTTAGCATATAATGGGATTAACCCACCAACATTGAAATATTAAAAGATACAAGACTCACTACATTGCATGACCCACTGGAGCATCTCAATCACCAAATCCCAGAGCCCTATAAATCCATCCATTCAGCCATTTTGTTAGCTACCCCAGAAACATGCTGCTGTCACTGAAGTTTCTGGAAACCAAATAAACAGAGATATTCTTTCCAACCAGCCAATCTCCATTTTATTTCCAGTGTCTTTCTCTCAGCTTGGAACTGGACTGGATTTTTCTTTCTATGTGATGATGGGATGGCAAAAAACAGCTGAGCTCCTCCAAGATCTAATTTCTTCATAAGGTTTAAAACACTCATCACATTTACAGTACCTCAAAAGGTGTTCCTTTCCATTTTTTTTACAATAACAACAAAAAGGAAGAACCAGAAATTATTATATCTTACCATTTTAAAACTTCCAAGCTTTTGGGATTTGCTAGTTTATTGAAGAATTTGGATCATAACCAGGATTTCTAAGCAAGCATTCAGTATTTCCAGTTTTTATTATTTTAATGTAATTCTATCTATCAAAGAGCTGTTTACCAAATCGTATTAGGGGTATTTTCATTCAACTGTATACCTAAAAATCCTCATAAAGAATATAAAATAATAAAAGTACTATTTTTTTTCTACTCATCTAAAAGTACAAACACATATTGGGGATATTCATAAACATTAAAAAAACCATGAACTTCTAGATTCATGTAACACTGTGAAGTTGCAGTCATAGACTTGCATGAAACAACTAATAGAAATTCCACATTTTTAAATGTTTTAATAGAAGTCATTGGCAGGTAGATACTCTCCATATTGATCTGGAAATAATTTTCTTTGAATTCATACGGGTTGATTCCTAAATAAAATGAATATGCTGATGATACCCAGTTATACATCTTCACCCCAAACCAGGTCAGTGATGCCCTCTCTGTGATGACCCGTTGTCTGGATGCAGTGCGGATTTGGATGGATGGAAACATGCATCAACTCAACCAGGCCAAGACTGAGTGGCTGTACATACCAGCATCTCGGTCCAGTCAGGAGTGTCCATAATTGACCATAGGGGGAGAGGTGTTGCTCCCTGTGGATAGGGCGCGGAACCTGGGGGTCCTCCTGGATGCGCGGCTCCGGTTGGAGGAATAGGTGGGGGCCATGGCTGAGGGGGGCTTTGCTCAGGTTTGTCTGGTTCGCCAGCAGCGCCCGTTTCTGGACCAAGATGCCCTGCGTACAGTCACTCATGCTCTTGTTACTTCCTGACTCAACTACTGCAATGCTCTCTATTTAGGACTGCCCTTGCATACCATCCGGAGATTGCAGCTGATGCAGAATGCGGCCGCGCGGGTGGTGATGGGAGTTTCCAATTCTCCCATGTTACACCCCTCCTGCGTGATCTGCATTGGTTGCCGGTTGCACTCCGGGTGAGATTCAAGGTTTTGGTATTAACATTCAAAGTCTTTCAAGACATGGGTCCAGGATATTTAAGGGAGCGTCTCCAGCCGATATCAAGTGCCAACCGCCCTGTACGAGCACACAGGCAGGGGCTTCTTGGGGTCCTGCCGGCAAGTCAATGTTGCCTGGCAGTGCCCCGGGGTCAAGCCTAGTCTGTGGCAGTTCCTGCCCTGTGGAACCAACTACCCCTGGGGCTCCGTCTGGCCCCTGACCTCCGCACCTTCCGCCACGACTTGAAGACCTGGTTATTTGAACAGGCCGGGCTGTGCTGACCTCCTGGGGGGGGGATTTTTAAATTTAATTTTAATTGAATGTTATAATTATTGGGCTTGTGTCTATTTAATTCTTTTTTAATTATTTATTGTTACTGTCTGGTTTTAGTTGTGAGCCACCCTGAGTCTTCGGAGATGGGGTGGCATACAAGTCCAATTAATAGTAATAATAATAATAATAATAATAATAATAATAATAATATTGCACTTCTTAAAGTTCCAGTTAAATGTTTACTCGGAAGTAACCGAGTATTATTTCTGAGTCCACTTGAAACTTGAATCCAGGAAACATAAAAGTGCAAAAGTATTTGAAAAGGGAAGGAATGAAGTTAACTTCTGTTTAATTTATGTTTCTGAAACTAAGTTTTGCAAATATATTTTCTTATTTTCAGTAAAAAAAGATTTTTTCTTGATACAAATAACCTTACCAAGGATATCATGCACATAAAGGTCAAGCTATGCTGATTTAATATGTTTTAAAATATCCAACCTCCATAGATGCAATGTACAGTATAAGGCTGTAGTCTAGTTGGTTTGTATGCTACACATGATTGTAATAGTCTGTTGATGGTTTCTGAGACGTTTTTGATGTATGGCAGTGTTATTCTTTTAGAGATTGGGTTGGTTATGCTGTATTGGGTTGAGTAATCAGGAACTTTTTGATGAAGTTGTGTGAATATTCATTTTGTTAGAATATACAGATGATCTGTTTCTATTTTCTACTGTCCAGGGTTGCTGCAATTCATCAAAATAGTGTTCTTATACAGCAGATGTCTTCAAACTTGACAGCTTTAAGAGTTGCGGACTTCAACTCCCAGAATTCCTCCTCCAATCATGTTAGATCAGGAATTCTGGGAGTTGAAGTCCACAAGTCTTAAACTTCCCTAGTTTGAAGATCCTTGTTATACAGCTTCTCTTGTGGGAGGTTGGGTTATTACCTTGGTAGTGGAGCATTAGGTTAATGTAAGTGGGGTTTTTTTGTGCACTTGTGTTTCTAGTTTGCTCTCGTAGACTTTGCTGATAAAGATATCCAGGAAGGGTAGTGAGCTGTTGTGTTCTTTGTGAATTGGATTTCTTTGAAGATGCTGATGGTTTTGTGAATGTTCTCTAATTGGTTCTTTTTTATTATGGTAAAAGTATCATCTACATTCCTGATCCATATGTTGGTTTGTATGTAGATAGATGTTCCTTTACCAATTTCTTACCTATTTTGACCTGTTCCTGCCTTCTTTTGAATTGTTGCCCTTGATGGATCAGTGGCCAAGTAACCGTTTGAAATATTGTATGTGCCCCTGCTTTAATTAAATCTCATCCAAGTGCTTTATGAGACATGAAATACTGCTGAATACCAGATAATAGAAACAAATAAGTAAAATGTGTGTTGCCCTGCTACCTTTTTGTGAACTTTCTAGAAGTATCTGACTAACTGGGCCATTATTGCATTGGATATGGTGTAATTCAGCAGATTGTAGTTATCAGCCTGTTTTGTTTGGGTTAAAGCATATAATGGGCGTCACATTTTTTCATCTTTGTCAGCTTCTCTTTGAGCTTTAGACAAAACATTCTCACTAACCTGCATGGCAACTTTTAGACAACCTGATGAGATGCTAGCTGGGAGGTAGAGGATTCATATGGCAGATATTTCTGTCTGCCAGATTAGACAAGATTGTTTTAGCATTGTGTTTCAAATTAGTATGATTACTCCTGCTATTTTTTAGAGATGTTAAAAAAAGGAAAGAAAAATCTTTTCTTAAAAAAAAAAACTATTAAACCAGACTTTTTCCCACTAGATCTATCCATTACTAGTGAGCCCTGTCCATCTTTGGGATGTTACTCAAAGACTGAGAAAAACAATCCATTTTATTCTATACGAAGAGGAACATCTCTTTACCAGGGAAAATGAATTTATTATAATAGGTGACAAGAAAGTCAGCTTCAATTATCTGTGATAAAATACGGCACTTTGTGTGCAGTTTTAAGTTTTCAAACTGTTTTTAATGGGATGAATCATGTCCAGGTTATACAATATTATGCAAAGGATAAGAAGATAAACTTTATAGGACTTTGTAGAAAGATGATGTTTAGTTCTTTAGAAATGAAGTGTTGAACCTAGTAACAGTATTCTTGAACAAGCCAGAAACTTGTTCCTCTTCAGAGACTCTGATCTCATCAACAACATATGTTCCCCTACAGCTGTCACAGCTCTATCTAATCTAGCCAACTATATTCATACACATCACTGAAGGGAGACACATATTTTATAAATCGTCTTCAAATGAGGAAACAAACATGTGACAAGTCTTGCTAGATCAGATGAGACTTACTAATTCAGACTCTAGCACTCCTGATAAGGCAAAATAATGCCTGCTGTTCCTGGCCATTAGAGAATTAGTTCCCACCATTTGGGCCATGAAATGCTGCCACTCCATGTTGGAGGACAGAGGACAAAGAGTTGAAGGAAGATTCGATGCCATGGGCAGGATGCTCTGCTCCAGATAATAATAATAATAATAATAATAATAATAATAATAATAATAATAATAATTCATTAGACTTGTATGCCGCCCTTCTCCCTCAGGGTGGTGAACATTAAAAAACCATACAATTACAATAAAAATAAATTAAACAAATACAAGTCTAGCAATCAGTTAAAAATTAAAACAATTAAAATAACCCACCCCCCAGGTCAATCCAGACCGGCCTGTTGAAACAGCCAGGTCTTCAGGTCTCGGCAGAAGGAGTGGAGATCAGGGGCCAAACGGAGATCCACAGGGAGCTGATTCCATAGGGCGGGTGCCCTAGCCCTGGGGACCGCCAGCTGACAATGCCTAACCGACGGTATCCCAAGGAGGCCTCTCCTGTGGGAGCATACGGGTGATTGGAGTGTGATGCTGGCAGGAGGCGCTCCCACAAGTACCCTGGACCCAAGCCATTTAGGGCTTTATAAGTTGTTACTAGCACCTTGAAACCAACCCGGAAGGCAACCGGCAACCAGTGCAAGTCGTGCAGGAGGGGTGTAACATGGGAGTATCGGGATACCCCCATCACAGCCCACGTGGCCGCATTCTGTACCAGTTGCAACCTCTGGGTGGTCCACAAGGGCAGCCCCATATAGAGAGCATTGCAGTAGTCGATTCTGGAGGTGATGAGCACATGAGTGACTGTTTGAAGGGCATCTCAGCTCAGGTAAGGGCGGAGCTGGCAAACCAGCCGAACCTGGGCAAAGGCCCCCCTGGCCACAGCTCCCACCTGCTCCTCCAAACTGAGCTGTGAATCCAGGAGGACGCCCAGATTCCTCGCCCTATCTATGGGGGCAACACCTCTCCCCCCATGACCAAAGATGGTACATCCAATGAAGACCGAGATGCCGGTAAGAACAGCCACTCAGTCTTGGCCAGATTGAGCCAGAGCCTGTTACTCCCCATCCAGACCTGCACTGCCTCCAGGCACCGGGACATCACGGAGAGAGCATCACTGATCTGGTTTGGGGTGGAGATGTAAAGCTGGGTATCATCCGCATATTGGTGATACCTCACCCCAAAACCACAGATGATCTCACCCAGCGGTTTCATGTAGATATTAAACAGGAGAGGTGAGAGAACTGACCCCTGCGGCACCCCACAAGTGAGGGGCCTCGGGGCCAACCTCTGCTCTCCTGCCAACACTGACTGCGAGCGGCCCGAGAGGTAAGAGGAGAACCACCACAGAATGGTGCCCCCCAATAAACGAAGCTTTGGTAAACAGAACTGACTAGCTTCAGCTTTGCTTGGCAATGGGCTAAGAAGCTTTTGCATTTAAGGCTCTGAATATAGTATGGTGTGGCATAATTTTCAATTGCTTATACTCAGTGTTTTGTTCCTGGAAAAATTGATCTTGCAGCTGGACTTGACAAACATTTTCTGTCTTGCCCTCTGAACTTGGCTAGGCTTTTGTTTGTTGAAAAAAAACTCTAACTTAGACTGTATTGGAACGATGGTCAATTTATGACTTTGGATTGTTAGCGGCTTTGCCAGAACTTTCTAGGCCAAGACATATTTGATACCAACCTCATGGAAAATCTTCTCTGATGATATGTTGGTAATGCTATGCAGACAGAGAGACAAGGAGAACTGAATCTTGAGGAATTTTGGAAGAAAAGTTCCATTGAGAAAACAAACTGTTTTAGAGCTGTCTTTAGATTCTTCCCTCCAAAAGGAATCACTGCAAAATGGTGTCTACACTTTCAGTCCAGAGAGAGTGAAGGATCAGCAATACTAAAAGTCTCTGAGAAGTCCAGGAAGGTTTAAAAAACACACAAAAACAACACTCTCTATCATGATGTAGACTAGCTTTCTCCAACCTACTATTCTCTAGATGTATTTAAATGACAATTGCTAGATTTCCTAGTAAACAGGCTGGGAATTTTAGTTGTTATAATCCTAACACATTTTGGGGGGCATCATAGTTGGGCAGAATGTTGAACATCTATGTTTTCAAACCTAGGTATGAAATCAGATGAAAAGAGCTCATATTATATAGCCCAGACTTCAAAAGAGTACAGTTCCAGTTCCAGGAACTGTTCTAGTTAGCCAATGTTCTAATTAGTGGCATAAAAATCACATTTCCTAATTTCTTTTTCTCAAGACATCACTGTGCATTAATGAAAGAAGAACCCAGACATAAGTAACTTTGCAAAAAGCGGACTCTCGATTTTCCACAGAGAAGCTGGTTCCCAGAACCTGATCAAGTTTGAAGTTTGCTCAGATGAATCTCATATCTCTTGTAGTTCTAAGAATTTAAAAACTGTAGTCAGAATTACTCCATGTGATAAATCCATTAAAATATGAGTTGGGAAGCAAAATTGATGGGCTCTGATTAAACCATATAATTAATTTTGTGGAAGTGCCAATTACACTGAAACTGGAAAACCCAAACTCTTATTTGAGTCATTATCCTTAATTCCACAGCATTTCACATTTTACTGATTTAGTAAAATCCTTTATAACTCCACACTATTTATTTTGGACCTCCCAAGTTTGACTTTCAGAAAGCATATATTAATCTGTGTTGGGGTTTCTTTAAGCTTAACTGTAAATTCCGACAAGTGTTTAATTTATAGGAACTAAACAGGAAGGGCTTGATAAGCATAAATACAGGCCTTGGGAAACAGCATTGGGGGGGACACAATGATTATGGCCTCGAAAGATTACTAGCTGGCAGGAATTGGAGGCAAAACTAAACAAGGTCTTTCTTTTCAGCCAGAAGGATCTCGTGATATGGAAAGAAAAAAACAGTGATTACTACACATATGCATCACAATGCTCCCCCAAGCACCAATGAAGTAACTGAGTGTATCTTTTGCTGCAGGTGAACATTTTTGCTTCAAATTCCAAATTATATTAATGTAATTGAATTTTTAAAAATCACATGTCGCCCTTATGGGTGGTGTGTGTCTTCCCCAATCTCAGGTCCTCTAACAGAGGCCTGATCTTAGCTGAACCACACTCTTCTGGACAGAGAGCTCTACTGTTTTTCCTGGGGTCTCTTGGAGCCACTGTCTAAGCTTAGGAGTCACAGCCCCAAGTGCTCCTACGACCTCTGATACCACTTTGGCCTTTACTTTCCACATCTTCCCCACTTCCTCTTTCAGTTTGGGTACTTCTTGTTCCTTCTTCCTGATGTTGCTGTCACTGGGCACTGCTTCATCTATTACCACTGTTGGTTTTTTTGGTCCTTATCTACCACCACAATGTCTGGTTGATTGGTTAGCATCTATTTGTCTATCTGGATCTGGAAATCCCAACAGGATCTTAGTTTTCTTATTCTCCATGACCTTCTTGTGGGATCTCCCACCTGGACTTAGGAAACTCTAGCCCATATTCTGTGCCAATGTTCCTGTACCCAATGCCAGCTACTTGGTTGTGCTGTTTGGTATTTGCAGGGCAGGACTGAGTCCCAGCTGATCTTAAGAAGCATGATTTCTTCCCCTTTTGTGTAGTTGTGTCCTTGAAATGAACAATGCAGATGCCACGCTGGAAGGCAGGGATCCAGAAGCCCAAGCCAAAAATGCCAAGTGGGGGTGGAGAGAATACTTAGAGACTGGGGGATAAGGGTAGGAGTGAGGCTGTTGCAACAGCAGCCTTGGGTGAGTAATAGCTGGTGCGAAGATCCTAACCCGCACTACATTTTCAGCAACATTATTCAGGAGCTATCTCTGGTAATTTGTAGAGCAAGCCTATATAGGAAGAAGGAAAAAATTGTTTTAGCAGAATAGCTGAAGGTGAATTTAGGCTTTTTGCATGCAGGAGATTTGGCAAAAGCAACAATACGAGAACATATCCCTTGACAAAGATGAATGAGACATCTCTGTACTTTGGTTAGTGGAAGAAAGGTGATCTGGATTGAGGATAATATTTTGCTTTTAGACAGCATCTTTCTTTAACATTTTGTAATAAAATCATTCCTAAATAGCAATTTAATAGTATTGATTTGAAATTCATCACAGTCCTGGCAAATTTTTACAAGCCCAAGTTCCTGTTGACTGTCGGGACAGAAATGTATTAAAATCTGTCTTTGACATTTATCAGCCATGTTTCGGCTCAGGTAAGGATTATGGGAGCAAAGCTCTTCTTTCATAGTATTTGAATAACAATATTGCCTGTGTAATTTTTTCTTAATGCAATCCCTTTGTTATTATAATCTTAAACTAGCAAGATATTTTTTTTCTTTGCAGAAAATTCTATAGAATGGGCCATTGAATATCATGAAATACACTAATTCCCAGAGGTCTTCAAGATAGAAACTCCTGATAAGGATTGATATGTCTGAATCTCTAAATCAATGACAGATGTTCAAAGCCTGGAAACACTTTGAATAGTGGGATAGGTGGCATGTAGATTTAATAAATAAATTACAATATTGGTAGCTGTGGTGGGATTCAAAATTTTTACTACCGGTTCTGTGAATGTGGCTTGGTGGGCGTGGCTTGATGGGCATGGCAGGGGAAGGATACTGCAAAATCCCATTCCCTCCCCACCCCACTAACCTGCTTTCCAGCTCTGTTCTCCTGTGCAGGGCAACAAAAAAGGACCCAGACATTCAGCTGGGACTCGGGAGGCAAAGAATAGATGGGGGCAGGGCCAGTCAGAGGTGGTATTTGCCGGTTCTCTGAACTACTCAAAATTTCCGCTACTGGTTCTCCAGAACTGGTCAGAACCTGCTGAATACCACCTCTGATTGGTAGGTAGGCTTTGAGGAATCCTGTAAGGACCAGAGCAAATGGGGTGATAATTACAGAAAGTGTACAAATGAAGTACAATGTTTTCCTGGCTTCCAAAGTTCACCTCCTAGTAATGGAATACTACAGCACTAATTCTCTACCCTTTGTAACCTTCCCTTTGTACCTAGTCTATACATGCTGTATGAGGGCAGGGACACACCTAGTTCTACCCAGCAAATGCACATGGATAGCTCTTGAAGGTGCAACAGGCATGAACCAGCCTTTCTCAGATCTGTAGAATTCAGAAAGA
Source organism: Naja naja (assembly GCA_009733165.1). Taxonomy (NCBI): domain Eukaryota; kingdom Metazoa; phylum Chordata; class Lepidosauria; order Squamata; family Elapidae; genus Naja; species Naja naja. The sequence continues at coordinate 105,990,566 of CM019148.1, forward strand.
AAACACAACAGTAAACAAATGTCAAACAGAGTGGAAAAACAGGGATATTTTTTCCCCATGCCAGGGATGCAGTTCTGGACAAGGTGTGTGTTAAGTTTGCATGAAGAGTCAGACAGAAGAGCTTCAGTGAAGAGTTTATTAAGTGACTACAGCTCGAATGGACCCGAGTTGGCTGGGCTATGGCTGCTTCTTATAGCCAGCAGCCGTAGTTGCCAGCCAATGGGAGTGCAGGGTTTTTCCCGCACTATTTAAACCAATCCTTTTAACATTTTACAAGAACAGTTCAAATAAACCAATAACATTTAAACCTACATACATAACAGTGTGCCTATTGGGTTAGTACAGAAAATTATATATAGAACTGTGATGGCTGAAAATAGCATTAAATGATCACTTGCTCCTAATTACTACCTAAAAATACAGAAACTACACATGATTCTCTGTTCCTGTAATGTGCTTAAATACCAGGGAATGAAATGATAATGGAGAGCCTACATTTACTTTTATCCCGTTGGCTGGTGACCACCATTGTTTTCATCCTGAGATCCTGACTTTATTCTTTCAGGGAGAAAGGAAAGGGGCAGAAGAGGTTTTCACTATTTTCTTGCCTAATTTATATACTGAGTCTGTTAAATGAATGTATGCTGAAAATACATCAAGATTCTAGGTATGGGTCTTTTCAAAATCCAGATAAATCTGGTCCCAGCAGAAGGATAATACCTGGAAATGTCAGAAGGGGATATTGCGTGTGTCATTCCCTCCAAAGTGACAATGCCAACAGTTTTCTGTGTATGTATGTGGTTTAAATGTTATTGGTTTATTTGAATTGGTCTTGTAAAATGTCAAATGGTATTGGTTTAAATAGTGCGGGAAACCCATTGGCTTTTAACAGCTACGGCTGCCCGACTCCTCAAGCGTATCTTGACGGGTCCCGATTGTCATTAATAAAGTCTTTTGAAATTCCTGCGTCTGACTCTCTTCATGCAAACTTAACACTGGCGACGAAGGTGGGATTTCCCTGAAGAGAAGGCAGCGGCGACGAACAAGCAACTGGCGAGAGATGGCTGCACAACTGGTTCCCCCAGCACGCGTTCGATCGGCGGCGGAAGACTGGGAATCGTATGCGAACCCGGTTCCACATGTTCCTGAAGAGAGCGATCTGCGCGGCATCCCGAGGAAGCGGAAGAGGCGGTCTTTCTCACACCAGCGGTCCAGTCTTCAAAATGGGCTGGCGTTTGGGGCAGAACAGCAGTGAAGGTAATAGAATGGCCCGAATTAGAAAGACTTTTAAGAGCCTAAGCCCCACAAGTCATGTTGCCTCATTAAGAACCACAATTTTACCGTCGGGATCAAGGGATAGCGAGATTGTTAATGACTTAACTTGGCAAGCTTAAGGGACATTGGGGGTGCTTGTGACTTTACCAACGTAGAAAGAGGCCATCGTGTCGGTTTGTTTTGGGCCTTAAAGATCTTACAAAGCAAACTGTTAATGAAACAAAAATCACGCTTAAAGAGGCTATTGAAGAGGCTGTTTCAGCAGAAGCCACCAAGTCCTCAGCTGCGTTGACACAAAAGAAAAAGATTAACAAGGCCCGACCAGGCCTCAAGCCATTCTGATGGGGAAAAATCCTCAACAACTCATTGCAAACAAATAGACTCTGATTCAGATAGCAGTGAGGAAGAAGAGGGATTTTAAATCAGAATGGAGAAGAAAAGAAAGACTCTGAGAAAAACAGGCAAGGATTAGTTGCAGGAGGCTGTGGGGGGCCACCCCGCACTGAATGCAAGTTCTTTGACTCCATTTGCCCTCATTGTTGTGAGCTTGAGGGGCCATATAGCCAGAGTCTGCAAATCATCCAGAACTCCACCATTCAGGAAAAATTTCCTGAGGAAGATTTTAAGCCCAACAATTTAATTGGAAAAATGGAGGCAAATCCAAAGCAAATGGCAAGAGTGAAACTCACCAAACAATATCCATTGGTCAGTCTTCACATTTAAATAGCAGAAAAGTACATGTGAAGGTGTTTATTGAAGGAGACGTGCCACATGGAAGTGGACTCAGGCTCTTATTTATCTATGGTGTCATGGGACACTATACACAGACTCTTTCAAGAATTCAGAAAAAACATTCCAGAAGCAAGCACTGACCTCAAAGACTACCAAGGAACAAGATTCCAGTAGTTGGGCGAGGGAATTCAGCGTGCAGTTTAAAGGCCACACAAGCGTTTGCCACTGACCATCGTGGACAAGGATCGCCCAAGTTTGCTGGGACTTGGTGGTTCAAGCCACTTGGCATCGAGGTGACTGGCATCCATCACGTGAGCAGTTCTGACTGGGAAGAGTCCTTGAAGTCTGAGTTTCCAGAGGTCTTCAGCGAAGGACTGGGCAAGTATATGGGGACCCCTATTGCTTTCAGTTTAGACCCCAAAGGTGCCCCCAATTAGTTTAAAGCCCAGGAGGGTTCCATTTGCTTTAAGGAAAAAATTGATGCACAATTAAGATAAGCTCATGCTCCCAAGGGGTTTTGGAACCTACTGACCACTCCAGATGGGAAACACCCATAGTCACACCAGTCAAGGCTGATGGGTCAGTGAGAATCTGTGGTGACTAGGGGACACTTAACCATGCGCTGCAGCAGGCGCATCTACCTACCTGTTGTGCATCATCTGCTCCATTCCTTGGCAGGGGTACAGTATTTGCTAAACTGGACTTAGCTCAGGCATATCAACAATTAACAGTTGATGATGCCACTGCAGAGGCACAAACAATTGTGACTCATAGAGGTGCCTTCAAATGTAAAGACTACAATTTGGAGTAAGCGTGGCACCTGGCATTTTTCAAAGTCTTATGGAAAGAATGTTGCAAGGACTGCCTGGGGTAGTGCCTTATTTTGATGATGTGTTAATCTCTGCTGAAAATGACACTCAGCTTCAAGATAGACTCAGAGAAGTCCTTACCAGATTCAGAAAAGCAGGTTTGAAAGTCAAGGAGAGACAAATGCACTCTCAAAACAGACAGAGTTGAATTCCTGGGGTACATGATTGATAAACAGGGCATCCACCCCACTGATGCCAAGGTTAAAGCGATCAAGGAAGCCCCTAAACCTCGTTGCAAGTCAGATCTGCAAGCCTTCTTGGCCTTATTAACTTTTATCATATGTTTCTACCTCACAAAGCATCTATTGCTGAACCCTTACATCGTTTACTTGATAAGAAGGCTGCTTGGATCTGGGGGTAGGAACAGTCAGCATTTAACAGTATTAAGAGACTAATCAATGCTGTGTGTTCAATTCTCTGAGAATTTACCTGTTGTTCTGACTTGTGATGCATCCCCTTTTGGAGTGGGAGGGGTTTTTGAGCCATAGGCTTCCCAATGGCGGAAGCCCCAATGCATTCTCACCATACGCTGTCCAAAGCAGAGAGGAACTACAGCCAATTGGACAAGGAGGCTTTAGCAGCAGTTGCAGCTGTTAAGAAATTTCATGAATATCTGTATGGCAGCAGTCATTCACCATTGTTACAGATCCAAAACCTTTGCTTGGCATCGTGGCAGGAAACCCTACACCTATTATCCTGTCACCAAGAATGCTGAGGTGGACTGAATTTCTTGCAGCCTACTCCTACAAACTGATTCACAGGCCTGGCAAGGACATTGGACATGCTGATGCACTGAGTCGTTGCCTACTACCTTGCCACAAGGAAGACTGTGAACTTGAGACTCACACCCTTTTCCTGGAACTGTTGCTAAGCTTCCAGTCCATGCTGCTGAAATTGCCAGAGAATCTGCCAAAGATGCTGTGTTGGCACCTGTGGGCTGGATTAAGAAAGGTTGGCCTCTTCAAGATCTACCTCACTTTCTCAACCTTTCAAATCCAGGCAAACTGAATTATCTGTATTAAGAGGATGTATTTTGTGGGGTAACAGGGTGGTTATTCCTGCAAAACTGCAAAGGGAGGTTTTGGAAATGTTACATGAGGGTCATCCTGGGATTGTAAGGATGAAAGGTTTGGCCAGGAGTTATGTATGGTGGCCAGGTATTGACAAAATGGTTGAAAAGCTGGGTTGCATCTTTGTCCCAATTGCCAGGTAGTCAGGCCTGCCCACCTCTCCCCCCACAGGAATGGGAATGTCCTAGGGGCCCATGGTCTACAATCACATTGATTTTGCAGGTCCTACAAGAGGGCACCGCACATTTCTATAATTGTTGATGCATACTCCAAATGGCTAGAGGTTATTCTCATGACTTCTACTACTACTGAGGCTGTTATCAAGCAGCTCAAAAGCTCTTTGTAACCCATGGGTTACCAGATGTCCTTGTCTCTGACAATGGCCCTCAATTCATCTAACATTTTGAATCCTTTCTAGCTCAACAGGGCATCAGACATGCCTTACAGCCCCTGGGCACCGCCGACCAATGGCCGAGGCTATGGTGTGGCGCTTTTGCAAAGAAAAGCTTCAGCAGCTGGGTCCTGGGGACATCTCTGAGAAGCTTGAAAAGCTTCTTAGTGTTCAGCACACTCCTAGCCCATCAACTAACTTGTCCCCAGCAGAGTTGTTAATGGGCAGGAAACTTAGTCTTCCTTGACCGACTTCATCCCACTTATGCACCCAATACACCACTGGATTCCACTTCCAAAGTTCGTTCTTTCAGTGTGGGAGATTCTGTCTATGCTAGGAACCTTACAGGTGAACCTTTGTGTTCCTGCTGAAATAACTCACATCACTGGCCCCTCTCTTCTTACAGGGTTCAAACAGAGGCCTCCTCTGGAGCAGGCACATTGACCAACTTAGATCCCAGTTCACTCAGAACATGGCCCTGTCTCTCTCTCTAGGTCCCTCACCTGATGTCTCTTCTAGGGGAAGGGAGGAACAGGAGGAATATCAGCAAACAGGAATCAACCCCTTGGTAACGAGCCATTATGCAGGGAACCATCCCAACCCTGTCACAATGCCAAGATCCATCCTTAGAAGTAGAGTCATTGACAGGAACCATCCCGAACCCTGTCACAATGCCTAGATCCATCCTTAGAAGTGGAAGATTGTACATCACTACCAGATTTGGGTGTTGACATTGGAATGGAGATGGGTTGGGAGGAGAGACCAGATTCTAACAGTCTAACAGGGTCTTCTTTCACAGGAAGTCCTAACAGGGAAATGTCAGCAGACACATTTCCCCTCTCACTGGTGAGAACAATAAAGATTCTGAACCACGAAGGTCTCAGCGCACACGTAAGAGCCCCACCTATTTAGAGGAATACATTAGATAGGTTGGGGTTTGGTATGGACTGAACCTAGTGGGAGGGGTGTTATGTATGTAGGTTTAAATGTTATTGGTTTATTTGAATTGGTCTTGTAAAATGTCAAATGGTATTGGTTAAATAGTCGGGAAGAAACCCTGCACTCCCATTGGTTAGCAGCTAGCTGCTGCCCGCTATAAACAGCCGTAGCCTTACCCGGACGGGTCCATTCGAGCTGTTGTCATTAATAAAGTCTTTTGCTGGAATTCCTCGCGTCTGACTCTTCATGCAAACTTAACAGTTTCTATGAGAAACAAACAGGCTATTTGTGTATTTGAAAGATGCATTTCTCACCTCCCCTCCAAAAAAGTCCTCAGAAATAATAAATGATCCAGAGAAAGCAAGATAATTATACAGTGCTGGCCACCCATTGGGTGCCTTTGCTATGGTGAAGATACCACTTATCCACTGATGATGGCCCACCATTGTGCAAAGCTGCCACCCATACTGAGGCTTTGCTCAGGATGAAGGAATCAGATCCACCGACTCTGAGCTAATTCTTAATGCCTGATGAAGAACATACAAGAATGCTGACAACAGAAAAGGAGAAGACTGGTAGAAGAAAGAAGGAGAAGTCACAGGAGATGCAGAGAATCACAGGGGCACTGTCTATCTTGTAAGATCAGAAGAAAAAAAAAGGACTGAGAACATGTGAGAACTGCCTTTTAGGGGCACAAAAAACAACAACAATGGGAGTTTGTGAAATTTTCTTAATATGTAATATACTGGGTTCATTAAAGCAAAACAACAACAAAAAGTGATTCTATTACTTCCATTATAATAGGCTTGTGGCTAAACATGAAAGTGTTCCTCAAGCAATTAGTTAGCTAAACAAACTGTTCATTGTTTCTGTCCTGAAATAATTGCTATATAGTAATACAAAATTTGGCCAGTCAACACAATTGCCCAGTGTAAAGCTTATTTACATGGAGTTAAATAGATTTATTTCTGATCCAGGTAAATAATGCTATGAAAACAATATGCAACCAATTTTCAGATTAATGGTTTGGGCTAGCCATTTAGCACATAAGTAAGTGTAACCTAATGAATAGAAGCTTAAGGTGTTATTTTACTGGATTCTTATTCTATGATACAATTGCTGTATATTTAAGTCCAGTATTACAGAATTGTGTGAGGTCATTTAGTAAAAAGCAGGTGGAATATCACTGTGAGTTTCTTTTTTTACCTGCAGATTTTCAGTTGTTACACATAAGCATCTTTCAAAAAGTTGACATTGTGGTGGTGGTGATGAAGATGATATCCGGGCTTTCCCTCGCCAGAATATCTTGATTTCACACAATGGTGCTATTCTACCAGTTCGGCCCGGTTCTGGCATACCAGTAGCACCAAAGATTGCCTGAGACCGAACCGGTTCTCTCTGATGAGCTGCTGTTGGGCCCGCCCGGCTACCCGCCTGGCTCCCATAGTGACCTTTACTTCCTGCTTTTGAACCACAGCTGATTGCTGCATCAGCTGTTGAAGCTGAGGATTGCAGAAGGAGGTGAGTAGGAAAGCCTCTGGTGCAGTGTGCAAAGTCTTGGCGTTTGGCGCTCTTGGCAAAGTACAACCACTAAGCCACGCCCACTGAACCAGTGGTAAACCTCTTTGAAACCCAGCACTGATTTGACACCATTTTATTAAGTAAAAGATTTCAAGATTTTTCAACTGAATTGTACAGCTTATACATTACATTAAAGGTGAAACATTTCTGAAGTGATTTATCTTGGTCTGATTTTTTTATATTAGTAAAACCTGGATTTTAACAGGGGTGTGTAGACTTTTTGTATCCAATGCATCCCTTCCCCCACCCTCCCCACCATATAATCTTTGTTGAATATAGATTTAGTGGAATATGGACTTCCTACAGTGAAGAAAGAATAGCAGGGAATGGCAATATCTACCAAGCTAAACTCATGGTAGATATGCCTAACATTGCTCTTTTCTGTCATTTAGGCAAAGTGAATAAGATGATTCTAAGACAGAATGAAGTGCATGGTTTCATAGTCATTGTAGAACTCAGTCTCTTTGCTTGTCATGTACATAACACTGGAACAATTGTTGGGTTGCTCTAGTATTTTCCCTCTGCTAGGACTTTATAAGAAGTTGTCCCATGGAAACTCATGAGCAGGTCTAGTTGGTAACAGCTATTTATGCTTTAAATTACTTTCTCTAAGTTCAAGAATGTTAAGTTATCATTCTAAGATATCCTGTTCATATAAGGATAGGGTGCACATTTAAACAACAAATTACTGTTTTTAAAAAAAAACACAAAACTAGCAGGAATATTACTAATATCCTTCCTGTTATTTCGTAGTTCCATGATACTGTAAATGCAGAAAAAACATGCTGTCTTAAATATCTATTGCTAAATTTCTATTTAAATGGAAAAGAGAATGCCCATCACTAAGGTCATGATGTAAATCCAACAACTGGGGAAAGGAACTGCCACTGGCCAGTAATAAAAAAACTTTAGTTAGATGGATAGATGAGATGAGAGATAGATGATGATGATAGATAGATAGATAGATAGATAGATAGATAGATAGAAAGTTTGGTACAAAAACAAACAATATGTATCTCTTTGTTGTGGTTAATTAAGAATAACACCCTAATAGATAATGCTCGCTGTGTGCCTACATTTTGGCAGGGGAATTCAAGTAGGCATTTTGCCAAAAAGTACCCACTGGCCTTCAAAGAGACAGAGAATGTGGGTAGCTGGAAAGCAGAATGTTTATGATGGATCAGAGACAAAAATGTCCAGGCGTGCTGCCATAAGAAAGAGGTAGTGGGGGATTGGGAAAGTTTGCAAATCCTATGTATTTTTTTGTGTGTGTGGGTGTGTGTGTGTTGTGTGTTGCTATATCATGATTCAAGACATCTGAGGGAAAGCTGTTATAGAATGAGCAATTTCTATCTGTAGAAAAACATGCTTTCAAGTCAGTCATAATTCCCAAAGATTGCCTGGTTTAATCTCTGCTGTTTTCTTGGGCAAGATTTTGGGAAGAGGTATGACAGCTGAGTGAATGACTGGCTCAAAGCTGGTTTTGTATCTAATGAAGGGCTTTTCATTTTTATTATTTTATCTATTAATAAAATCTAGTAACATAGAGTTGTGTGGCACAGTTGTTAGAATGCAGTATTGCAGGCTAACTCTGCTCACTGCCAGCAGTTCAATCCTGATGAGTTGACTCAACCTTCCTCTTTCTGAGGTCAATAAAATGAGGACCCAGATTGTTGGGGGCAATATGGTGACTCTGAAGACTGCTTAGACAGGGTTGTAAAGCACTATGAAGTGATATATAAGTCTAAGTGATATTGCTATCACTCCAACAAAACACCACAGCTGATATATTTCATGTTTCCCAAAGGGAAATATGGCAATTTTGTAGTTTTATGGAAATAACAAAGGAAAAATAATTCTAAATGGTGGAATTTTGTATATTTAACATCAGAGAAAATACCATCTATGACAGCCAATACATTTGTTGTGACATGATATTAAACTGAAAAAGTCCCATTGAAGAGGATGAATCTCATGATGAAATACAATTTCTTGTTATTTGTACTTTGTTTCCCATTCTTCCAGTGGAGAGAGAAATAGGCACGTAAAGCAGAAGTTTATACACCCAGCCAAGTATGAGAATATTGTTTTCTTTGAGCTATCTGCAATATGGTCGGGGTCTTACTAAGACTACCTCTTGGCTGCTTAGCTGCTTGGTATTTTCATTTAGAAAAAGAACATCCAATTCATGCAGGAAGGAGAATTTTATTCAAAACTCAAGTTGAAATATTAGGCAATACAAAGTCATCAGTTCATAAAGAAACTCCTTATGATTATAAATTGTTCCCTCATGGTGAAAAAATCTGAAAACACTATATTGTGGTACATCTTTCTCCAGTCTTTTTGGTGTCTTGGAAACTTATGAAACAAACACAAAGCTTTCTCTCTACTGCATGATTGCTCCAAAATATTGCCATTTTTCTTTATAGCTTAAGTGCTCAGAAAATATTTCTAAACTATACACAAGAGCAGGTAGTTGGAAACAAACTTTGAAAAGCAATTTAAAGACAATTCCCAAGGAAGCAAGCACATCTATTGTGAAATATAAACACAATTTAATCAAATTAAAGCATGATGTTCACAGGCATCACTGACTATGGTTTATAAAGTACCTGAAAATTGTTTGGGAACTTGAAAGAATAGGCAGGGTTACTCAAGATGTTCTTCAAGGCAACTTCTGACGACATGCATTGGTGATCTTGTTGCAAGAATGCTATGCATGTAACTGTCTGTACATTGATATGAATCAATCACAATGTTAATTAGAGTGACACTGATGATCTAGAAAGGCCAGTCCAATTGATACCTCAAGATGGTTTGGAATTAGAACTGGCCGTGCCACACTGAAATTCTGCAGAAATAATCAAAAACAAGAAATCAAGGGAGAAAAAAGTTGGGCAAGAGCATTGGCTCTGAATGTGAAAAAAAACTAAATGTTATGTATATGTAAACAAAGTAGCTGGGTTGACAATATACTGTATAAACACAAATAGATATGTTTGTAGCTTTAAGGAACAATACTGTAATGTAGTATACTATATGTTCTGGTTGGTTGAGTATGCTGCAAGTTGCCATAAGGAGGGAGCTATAGATCATGGTTTAATCTCTCTTTCTCACTGATGATCTCTCTTTATACTGATATTGACTGACTACGGGACCGACACTGACTAACCCTGTTTACTTTGATATTCTGTTGATATCAAAGGTTATCTGTTAATATTATGGTTTGATATTTGTCTGCTGTAAAAGATGTGAAACCAGTAAGAAGACTTTATAATGGATATTTCTGGACTGTAA
>CM019148.1:106001719-106039942 GCA_009733165.1 Naja naja
CCAAAAATGCCAAGTGGGGGTGGAGAGAATACTTAGAGACTGGGGGATAAGGGTAGGAGTGAGGCTGTTGCAACAGCAGCCTGGGTGAGTACATAGCTGGTGCGAAGATCCTAACCCCACTACATTTTCAGCAACATTATTCAGTGAGCTATCTCTGGTAATTTGTAGAGCAAGCCTATATAGGAAGAAGGAAAAATTGTTTTAGCAGAATAGCTGAAGGTGAATTTTAGGCTTTTTGTGCATGCAGGAGATTTGGCAAAAGCAACAATACGAGAACATATCCCTTGACAAAGATGAATGAGACATCTCTGTACTTTGGTTAGTGGAAGAAGGTGATCTGGATTGAGGATAATATTTTGCTTTTAGAGACAGCATCTTTCTTTAACATTTTGTAATAAAATCATTCCTAAATACAATTTAATAGTATTGATTTGAAATTCATCACAGTCCTGGCAAATTTTACAAGCCCAAGTTCCTGTTGACTGTCGGGACAGAAATGTATTAAAATCTGTCTTTGACATTTATCAGCCATGTTTTCGGCTCAGGTAAGGATTATGGGAGCAAAGCTCTTCTTCATAGTATTTGAATAACAATATTGCCTGTGTAATTTTTTCTTAATGCACTCCCTTTGTTATTATAATCTTAAACTAGCAAGATATTTTTTTTCTTTGCAGAAAATTCTATAGAATGGCCATTGAATATCATGAAATACACTAATTCCCAGAGGTCTTCAAGATAGAAACTCCTGATATGATTGATATGTCTGAATCTCTAATCAATGACAGATGTTCAAAGCCTGGAAACACTTTGAATAGTGGGATAGGTGGCACGTAATTTAATAAATAAATTACAATATTGGTAGCTGTGGTGGGATTCAAAATTTTTACTACCAGGTTCTGTGAATGTGGCTTGTTGGGCGTGGCTTGATGGGCATGGCAGGGGAAGGATACTGCAAAATCCATTCCCTCCCCACCCCACTAACCTGCTTTCCAGCTCTGTTCTCCTGTGCAGGGCAACCAAAAGGACCCAGACATTCAGCTGGGACTCGGGAGGCAAAGAATAGATGGGGGCAGGGCCAGTCAGAGGTGGTATTTGCCGTTTCTCTGAACTACTCAAAATTTCCCGCCTACTGGTTCTCCAGAACTGGTCAGAACCTGCTGAATACCACCTCTGATTGGTAGGTAGGCTTTGAGGATCCTGTAAGGACCAGAGCAAAATGGGGTGATAATTACAGAAAGTGTACAAATGAAGTACAATGTTTTCCTGGCTTCCAAAGTTCACCTCCTAGTAATGGAATACTACAGCACTAATTCTCCACCCTTTGTAAACCTTCCCTTTGTACCTATCTATACATGCTGTATGAGGGCAGGGACACACCTAGTTCTACCCAGCAAATGCACATGGATAGCTCTTGAAGGTGCAACAGGCATGAACCAGCCTTTCTCAGATCTGTAGAATTCAGAAAGAAAACACAACAGTAAACAAATGTCAAACAGAGTGGAAAAACAGGATATATTTTTCCCCATGCCAGGGATGCAGTTCTGGACAAGGTGTGTGTTAAGTTTGCATGAAGAGTCAGACACGAAGAGCTTCAGTGAAGAGTTTATTAAGTGACTACAGCTCGAATGGACCCGTTGGCTGGGCTATGGCTGCTTCTTATAGCCAGCAGCCGTAGTTGCCAGCCAATGGGAGTGCAGGGTTTTTCCCGCACTATTTAAACCAATCCCTTTTAACATTTTACAAGAACAGTTCAAATAAACCAATAACATTTAAACCTACATACATAACAGTGTGCCTATTGGGTTAGTACAGAAAATTATATATAGAACTGTGATGGCTGAAAATAGCATTAAATGATCACTTGCTCCTAATTACTACCTAAAATACAGAAACTAACACATGATTCTCTGTCCCTGTAGTGTGCTTAAATACCAGGGAATGAAATGATAATGGAGAGCCTACATTTACTTTTATCCCGTTGGCTGGTAATTACCATTGTTTTCATCCTGAGATCCCTGCCTTTATTCTTTCAGGGAGAAAGGAAAGGGCAGAAGAGGTTTTCACTATTTTCTTGCCTAATTTATATACTGGAGTCTGTTAAATGAATGTATGCTGAAAATGCATCCAAGATTCTAGGTATGGGTCTTTTCAAAATCCAGATAAATCTGGTCCCAGCAGAAGGATAATACCTGGAAATGTCAGAAGGGGGATAGCTTGCGTATTGTCATTCCCTCCAAAGTGACAATGCCAACAGTTTCTATGAGAAACAAACAGGCTATTTGTGTATTTGAAAGATGCATTTCTCACCTCCCCCTCCAAAAAAGTCCTCAGAAATAATAAATGATCCAGAGAAAGCAAGATAATTATACAGTGCTGGCCACCCATTGGGTGCCTTTGCTATGGTGAAGATACCACTTATCCACTGATGATGGCCCACCATTGTGCAAAGCTGCCACCCATACTGAGGCTTTGCTCAGGATGAAGGAATCAGATCCACCGACTCTGAGCTAATTCTTAATGCCTGATGAAGAACATACAAGAATGCTGACAACAGAAAAGGAGAAGACTGGTAGAAGAGAGAAGGAGAAGTCACAGGAGATGCAGAGAATCACAGGGGCACTGTCTATCTTGTAAGATCAGAAGAAAAAAAAAGGACTGAGAACATGTGAGAACTGCCTTTTAGGGGCACAAAAAACAACAACAATGGGAGTTTGTGAAATTTTCTTAATATGTAATATACTGGGTTCATTAAAGCAAAACAACAACAAAAAGTGATTCTATTACTTCCATTATAATAGGCTTGTGGCTAAACATGAAAGTGTTCCTCAAGCAATTAGTTAGCTAAACAAACTGTTCATTGTTTCTGTCCTGAAATATGCTTACATATAGTAATACAAAATTTGGCCAGTCAACACAATTGCCCAGTGTAAAGCTTATTTACATGGAGTTAAATAGATTTATTTCTGATCCAGGTAAATAATGCTATGAAAACATATAGCAACCAATTTTCAGATTAATGGTTGGGCTAGCCATTTAGCACATAAGTAAGTGTAACCTAATGAATAGAAGCTAAGGTGTTATTTTACTGGATTCTTATTCTATGATACAATTGCTGTATATTTAAGTCCAGTATTACAGAATGTGTGAGGTCATTTAGTAAAAGCAGGTGGAATATCACTGGGTTTCTTTTTTTACCTGCAGATTTTCAGTTGTTACACATAAGCATCTTTCAAAAGTTGACATTGTGGTGGTGGTGATGAAGATGATATCCGGCTTTCCCTCGCCAGAATATCTTGATTTCACACAATGGTGCTATTCTCAGTTCGCCCGGTTCTGGCATACCAGTAGCACCAAAGATTGCCTGAGACCGAACCGGTTCTCTCTGATGAGCTGCTGTTGGGCCCGCCCGGCTACCCGGCCTGGCTCCCATAGTGACCTTTACTTCCTGCTTTTGAACCACAGCTGATTGCTGCGCATCAGCTGTTGAAGCTACGGGGATTGCAGAAGGTGAGTAGGAAAGCCTCTGAGCGTGTGCAAAGTGCGCGTTTGGCATGTGCGCGCATGCAAAGTACAACCACTAAGCCACGCCCACTGAACCAGTGGTAAACCTCTTTGAAACCCAGCACTGATTTGACACCATTTTATTAAGTAAAAGATTTCAAGATTTTTCAACTGAATTGTACAGCTTATACATTACATTAAAGGTGAAACATTTCTGAAGTGATTTATCTTGGTCTGATTTTTTTATATTAGTAAAACCTGGATTTTAACAGGGTGTGTAGACTTTTGTATCCAATGCATCCCTTCCCCCACCCCCTCCCACCATATAATCTTGTTGAATATAGATTTAGTGGAATATGGACTTCTACAGTGAAGAAAGAATAGTAGGGAATGGCAGTGAATATCTAATAGGTGCTAAACTCATGGTAGATATCTACTAACTAAACTCATTTTCTGTCATGCTCTTTTCTGTCAATTATGATTCTAAGACAGAATGAAGACAGCATGGTGCATTTCATAGTCATTGTAGAACTGTAGAACTCAGTCTCTTTGCTTGTCATGTACATAACACTGGAACAATTGTTGGGTTGCTCTAGTATTTTCCCTCTGCTAGGACTTTATAAGAAGTTGTCCCATGGAAACTCATGAGCAGGTCTAGTTGGTAACAGCTATTTATGCTTTTAAATTACTTTCTCTAAGTTCAAGAATGTTAAGTTATCATTCTAAGATATCCTGTTCATATAAGGATAGGGTGCACATTTAAACAACAAATTACTGTTTTTAAAAAAAAACACAAAACTAGCAGGAATATTACTAATATCCTTCCTGTTATTTCGTAGTTCCATGATACTGTAAATGCAGAAAAAAACATGCTGTCTTAAATATCTATTGCTAAATTTCTATTTAAATGGAAAAGAGAATGCCCATCACTAAGGTCATGATGTAAATCCAACAACTGGGGAAAGGAACTGCCACTGGCCAGTAATAAAAAACAACTTTAGTTCATAGATGGATAGAGATGAGAGATGATAGATGATAGATAGATAGATAGATAGATAGATAGATAGATAGATAGATACAAAAACAAACAATATGTATCTCTTTGTTGTGGTTAATTAAGAATAACACCCTAATAGATAATGCTCGCTGTGTGCCTACATTTTGGCAGGGGAATTCAAGTAGGCATTTTGCCAAAAAGTACCCACTGGCCTTCAAAGAGACAGAGAATGTGGGTAGCTGGAAAGCAGAATGTTTATGATGGATCAGAGACAAAATGTCCAGTGCTGCCATAAGAAAGAGGTAGTGGGGGATTGGGAAAGTTTGCAAATCCTATGTATTTTTTTTTGTGTGTGTAGGTGTGTGTGTGTTGTGTGTTGCTATATCATGATTCAAGACATCTGAGGGAAAGCTGTTATAGAATGAGCAATTTCTATCTGTAGAAAAAACATGCTTTCAAGTCAGTCATAATTCCCAAAGATTGCCTGGTTTAATCTCTGCTGTTTTCTTGGGCAAGATTTTGGGAAGAGGTATGACAGCTGAGTGAATGACTGGCTCAAAGCTGGTTTTGTATCTAATGAAGGGCTTTGCATTTTTTATTATTTTATCTATTAATAAAATCTAGTAACATAGAGTTGTGTGGCACAGTTGTTAGAATGCAGTATTGCAGGCTAACTCTGCTCACTGCCAGCAGTTCAATCCTGATGAGTTGACTCAACCTTCCCTCTTTCTGAGGTCAATAAAATGAGGACCCAGATTGTTGGGGGCAATATGGTGACTCTGAAGACTGCTTAGACAGGGTTGTAAAGCGCTATGAAGTGATATATAAGTCTAAGTGATATTGCTATCACTCCAACAAAACACCACAGCTGATATATTTCATGTTTCCCAAGGGGGAAATATGGCAATTTTGTAGTTTTATGGAAATAACAAAGGAAAAATAATTCTAAATGGTGGAATTTTGTATATTTAACATCACAGAGAAAATACCATCTATGACAGCCAATACATTTGTTGTGACATGATATTAAACTGAAAAAGTCCCATTGAAGAGGATGAATCTCATGATGAAATACAATTTCTTGTTATTTGTACTTTGTTTCCCATTCTTCCAGTGGAGTCAGAGAAATAGGCACGTAAAAGCCGAGAAGTTTATACACCCAGCCAAGTATGAGAATATTGTTTTCTTTGAGCTATCTGCAATATGGTCGGGTCTTACTAAGACTACCTCTTGGCTGCTTAGCTGCTTGGTATTTTCATTTAGAAAAGAACATCCAATTCATGCAGGAAGGAGAATTTTATTCAAAACTCAAGTTGAAATATTAGGCAATACAAAGTCATCAGTTCATAAAGAAACTCCTTATGATTATAAATTGTTCCCTCATGGTGAAAAAAATCTGAAAACACTATATTGTGGTACATCTTTCTCCAGTCTTTTTGGGTGTCTTGGAAACTTATGAAACAAACACAAAGCTTTCTCTCTACTGCATGATTGCTCCAAAATATTGCCATTTTTCTTTATAGCTTAAGTGCTCAGAAAAATATTTCTAAACTGGCATACACAAGAGCAGGTAGTTGGCAAGCAAACTTTGAAAAGCAATTTAAAGACAATTCCCAAGGAAGCAAGCACATCTATTGTGAAATATAAACACAATTTAATCAAATTAAAGCATGATGTTCACAGGCATCACTGACTATGGTTTATAAAGTACCTGAAAATTGTTTGGGAACTTGAAAGAATAGGCAGGGTTACTCAAGATGTTCTTCAAGGCAACTTCTGACGACATGCATTGGTGATCTTGTTGCAAGAATGCTATGCATGTAACTGTCTGTACATTGATATGAATCAATCACAATGTTAGTCGAAGTGACACTGATGATCTAGAAAGGCCAATCCAATTGATACCTCAAGATGGTTTGGAATTAGAACTGGCCGTGCCACCTGAGAATTCTGCAGAAATAATCAAAAACAAGAAATCAAGGGAGAAAAAAGTTGGGCAAGAGAGCATTGGCTCTGAATGTGAAAAAAACAAAACTAATGTTATGTATATGTAAACAAAGTAGCTGGGTTGACAATATACTGTATAAACACAAATAGATATGTTTGTAGCTTTAAGGAACAATACTGTAATGTAGTATACTATGTTCTGGTTGGTTGAGTATGCTGCAAGTTGCCATAAGAGGGAGCTATAGATCATGGTTTAATCTCTCTTTCTCACTGATGATCTCTCTTTATACTGATATTGACTGACTACGGACCGACACTGACTAACCCTGTTTACTTTGATATTCTGTTGATATCAAAGGTTATCTGTTATATTACGGTTTGATATTTGTCTGCTGTAAAAGATGTGAAACCAGTAAGAAGACTTTATAATTGGATATTTCTGGACTGTAAAAACGTCTATGACATGGACTGTTTCTTGGACTGTGCTATTTCTTCAAGTAAACATTAACACAACTTGATTTAACTCTGTGTGGCTGTATTTTTATTCATAACTGTTCTCATATACGTTTCCATGTGCATATCCTTGTTATACAAGGGTTACTCTGCACATATCCTAACAACTATCCTTTACAAACATGATTGGATAAATGGGTCAGGCCAGATCCTATTTGTGTACATGAGTGGAACTTTGCACCCCCCCATTTTTCAAAATATTACAACATCCGAATAATACAATGAACTGAAGTTATTGTCAGCTGACAACTGAACTGAACTGAAGCCAACAGTTATCCAGAGCAGTGGTCACCAACCAGTGGACCAGGGACCACTGGTGGTCCACAAGAAAATTTTGGTGGTCAGCAGAGAAATGTTACCCCAAAAGCAATTAATCCAGGCTACATGGGAACACAAGGCTGTGCCACCCACATGGTCCATGGGAGCACAAGGCTTGCATCATTTACATTGTGAACAACATGAGGTAGTGAATGGAGGGGGGAAATGGCAGAGGGAGGAACTTGCCCCACTCACCCCACGCACCTCACCTGGCCACTGGGTTGCTTCTTTGTGCTTTCTTCTTCTGCTTTTGGTTGCACACAAGGGAAGCAGCAAAAGTCTTTCTTTCTCTCCCCAAAACTCTGCCAGAAATGAGTCATTGGGACCCTGCAAGGCATCATGCTCCAAGAGGCTGCACCAGTGTGACAAATCTCACAAAGACTCATTTCTGGCAGAGTTTGGGGGAGACAAAGAAAGACTTCTGCTGTTTCTGCTGTTTTCCTTGCATGAAGCCAAAAGTCTCTCTCTATCTCCCCCCCCCCGCCAAGAATGGAGCTAGAGACAGTATCCTGCAATCCCAAATAAAGAATGATCAATCGGTAGGAAAACGGGGTGGAGAATTTTCCTGCAGACTTTTTTGGGGATTTTCCCAGGGTCTCTGGTCCACGGGATTTAAAATTGAGTTTGGTGGGCCCTGAGGTCCAAAAGGTTGGCGACCTCTGATTCAGAGCATCTTAAGCCAACCAAAAGACCCAGTAGCCCAAGTAGAAAAAGCAGGAGTCTTCTCCAAGGACTGTAACAATCATGATGGAGGACAGATAGGTAGAAGACTAGCAGAACACATCCATGAACACCAACTAGTAGTCAGAAAGCATGATGAAAACTCCTTAAACTTGCCACACATGGACAGATTCAACCATAGTTTCAGTTAGAAAATGATTAGCATCTTAGACCAACTCAAAGCCAAAATTTTAAGGAATTCGTGGAAGCATTGCATTCAGGAAAATTGATCATCATAGAGATAAGTCATATGTACACAGTATTCAAAAGTGACAATAAAAAACCTAGATGGAAACAAAAAGACTAGAACACTCAGATTAGTAGGGATCAACACCAGGAAAACAATAATCAAGGATCAGTAATCAATCCATTCTGCATCAAAGCTGACAGGACAAGCTATTATGTATTATTAGGCAGCAAAGCTACATTTGTTTGCTCTGACTATGTCATCTAATTGGGTAATGAAACATCTGCAAGCAAATCACCAAGATTAAAGAGCACTAAGAATTCAATAAATTGCAAGAATGAGAGAAACTATTGAGTCCAATTCCCAATTCAGTGCAGGAGTCCAAATTAATATATATGAGACTTGCTTAAATGCATTTTATAAAAAAGAGCTTACAACTTCCCTTGATAATTACATCTGCAATTGAGCTATTCTTACTGTTAGGAAGTTCTTCATAATATTTGTCTGTAATATGCCCTGCTGTAATTTAAAATCAATATTCGGTGTGCTGCCTTTGAGGTAACAGAGGGCAGAGCTTAATTTTTTGGGGAGGATAGGTGGATTGAGTTATACCCAGAAAAATATTGGTGGCCAGTGTAAAACTCATAAAATTGCTGTTATGTGTTTCTACTGGCCAAAACTGGCCAACAGCAAGGCTATTCTATTTTGCCCCAGTTACACTTTCTGAGTGTATTCAAAGACAGTCTCTTGTGGAGAATAAAGAAGTAATTTAAACTATGATGAGGGCATGAGTCACCGTTACTAGATCAACATGCTTTAGGTTGGACTAAAGTTAGGCAAAGGACCTTGTGACTAGTCTCTACCTGCTCATTCAGCAATAACCAGAACTCCAGGAGGTCTCTGCCAAGTTGTGGTCTTCAAGAGTTGTGTCTTCCCTTTTCCAATCAAAACTAGTCAACAACCACAAT
This sequence comes from Naja naja, assembly GCA_009733165.1. Lineage (NCBI taxonomy): Eukaryota > Metazoa > Chordata > Lepidosauria > Squamata > Elapidae > Naja > Naja naja. The sequence goes on from CM019148.1 coordinate 106,010,871, forward strand.
GAATAAAGAGCAGCTCAAATTTTCTTGGGTTCAACTTCATCCTGTTTTGTCTTATCCAGGCCTTTATAACTTCAATGGCTGGGATAAGACTTCATCCCAATCCTGTGAGCTGCCTTCCTCTTGTATAAACACCAACAGAAATCCACCTGCTAAAGAAGGAATGGAATCAGTGCAGAACAGCGTTCCCAACCCTAATCATGCTTCAGAAGAATACAAAGTTCCATACTTTTAAAACCTGCTGAAATGTCTAATAGGAAATCTGACCAAACTTTCAAAAATCTAGGGCACTTGGTTAAGACTAGAAAAACTCTAAACAACAGAGGCATGCTAACAACTGGGGTCCCAGTGCAGGAACAGATGTACAAAATATTCTGTGGACTGTAATTGTAATCCATGCATGTGGATGGATTGAAATTTGTATATTTGATTTGATCCGAGGCACACAACTTTGGACACAGCTGCAAAACATATCTGCCCTTAAACTTAAAGGCATCTGGATAGTTGGAAAGCAGCAGCTGAAAAGGCTGTGTGAAAATCAGTTGAAAATGGGCAGGCAAGACATGCTTGTCCCCCACCCCAAGACCTCCAATTTGTTTCATCTGAAATTCCAGATTGCCACACCCCAACTTCAATTTTTGATTCTGCTGAATTGCCCCATCTGAAATAATTCAAAATAATTCCACATTAAGCATCTTCTATATGTGGAATAAATCACTTCTTTTTGTTTTGGGCAAACCTTAGCAAGCTTTTTTTTAAGTTCAGGTCCTACCCACTGGATGGTTTATTGATTGTTTTAATTGACCTTTGCTATGTAGGAATTAAAGCTAAAAGTGAAGGTAGGAGGCATCTGGGGTGCAAACAGTTCCCATTTCTATCTTTAAATTCCTTCTAAATCTTTCCAAATACCACAGAATGATGCTGCTTGAACTTTTGATCATGGGGATGCACTCTTATTCAGATTACTACATTCAAGAACTTTGTCATTGTGATTATTCAAGAACACCAGACAGATTAGAAAGTAGACAGTGATTATTTTGCATTTGGGGCTGCAATCTCTCTGAGGTAATTAGGGATGTTTTGAATGACTACTATCAGCACTGATTGCAGAAAAATGGAATATGTGACATCCCTATCCCCTATGAAAAAAACCACCAGACTGCTGACACCCCCCTCCCCCATGAATAACATCAGCAGACTGCCTGGTTTGATAAAATTATCTCAATTTTGAGCAATTTTTTGAAAGTGAGGAATAGTTGCAAAGATTTGTGTTTTGTTACATACTGAAATCTCCACCATTCTTCTCTAACATGTCTTCTTCTGTCTCAGCATTAACCTAAACAGGGGAATAATTGAAAACTGCACCTACATAAGAAAATCAGCAGCACAATTCATATTCATTTGGGAAGAAACACTTTCGTTGCCAAAATTTATAAATATTTTTAAAGTAAATACTGTATGGAATGAGCATCAATAGCAATGTAATTGACCAGTCATCCATTGTTAGAAAGAATGCATTATTAAGATAATAAAGGGTAAGAAGACACTAAGAAAGTTATTATAGTTATTGCTCATAAAAATCAATATTATTATTATTATTATTATTATTATTATTATTATTATTATTATTACTACTACTACTACATTTATATGCCGCCCTTCTCCGAAGACTCAGGGCGGCTTACAATTTTTGGAGCACAACCCAATGCGCTCAGCAATAGCCTTCATTCCATTGTATATGCCTGCTTATTACTAAGCGGCATTTTTACAAAGTCAGCTTATTGCCCCCAACAATCTTGGGTCCTCAATTTACCTACCCCGAGAGGATGGAAGGCTGAGTCAACCTTGAGCCTGGTGGGATTCGAGCCTACAGTAATTGTAGACAGCTGGATCTTAAGAGCAGGCATTTAACAGCCTGAGCCACCAAGGACTCTTAGTAGTAACATGTTTGTAGTAACAATAGCACTTAGACTTATATACCACTTCATAATGCTTTACAGCCCTCTCTAAGCAGTTTACAGAGTAGCATATTGCCCCCAAGAATTTGGGACTCATTTTACTGACCTCGGAAGGTTGAGTCAATCTTGAGCCTGTCTGAATCAAACTCCTGGCAGTGGGAATGCAAACTTAGCCTTCAATATTGCATTCTAAATACTGTGTCATCACAGCTTTTTACAATAACTTGTATTGTCTATTAAGACTTAATATAAAATTAATTTGGAAAAAGTAATGCACTCAATTAAGCTCTCAGTGTACCCTGACAACCAAAGCATAAAATGATTAACATTATGTTTTAATGGAATGTAGAGGATAACCTAGTTTGCTCTGGTTTATGAGGACATGGAAAACACATTGTTTGCTGAGGTGTTTAAATTCAGCCAGACAATCAGTATAAATAAGTTGACATGAAAAGATGTTTACTAGGATATAACTTCCATTCATTTGATTTGAACAGGTGTTCTCACAAGAATAATGTGTTTGCAACCCCATTTACTGATAACGATATGTTCTCTCAAATTTTAAATGAAGCCACTCTGTTTCTAATTCTCTGGTCGACGATATGCAGTAACCAGCATATTGTATTGGGAATTGGGCACTAATGCAGAATATCGTACTCACAGTGAATGAACTGTAACTTCATTATTGCTGTTGTCATTTCACAAGTATCATTTCACAAAGTTGGAAACAGAGACAGTGACTGACCCAACGTCACTCAGCTAGCTTTCATGGTAGAAGAGGGACTTGAACTCACAATTTCCTGCTTTCTAGCCTGGTGCTTAACCACTAGACCAAACTGGTTGACTTGTGTAATTGATATTTTATATATATATATATATATATATATATATATATATATATATATATATATATGTTTTCGTAGATTTTCACGGGTAAAGGTATGTAGGTCTTGGTGTATTCGGGTCTTGTCCGTGTAAGATTGAGAATACCTTGGCAAGCGTTTCGAAATCTCATCCGTCATCTTCAGGCTGGTGTCTTCAGCTTCGTTCTCCTGGGAGAAGTGTGTGATCGTGGCTGTTTTTCCTTTTAAACTCTAGAGTTGGCTGTGTTGTTACTTCTTGATTGGTTTGTGGAGTTGATGTATGCAGATTGGATGGCTTTTTCCTGAGACCCTGTGTGGCTGAGGTGCTGGCTTTGTGTCTCTCAGCCTTTTGTGTTGTAACGACCTGGGTAATGGGCTGTGTGATGACCTTCTGAGTTCTATTGTTGTGACGTCCTGGGTGTGGTGCTGTAATCTCCTGGGTCGTTGTATGTGTTGCAACCTCCTGATGTTTTGTGTTGTGATCTCCTGAGTTCTGTGATGTAGTATCCTGGGTGGAAGGCTGTGATGTGACATTCTGGGCCTTGGTTTGGCTCCGAGTTTGAGGTCTGGCTATGTGTATATAGCGTGTGTCAGTTTGCTTAGTTTGGGGGTTGGAGGGGGGTGTAGCAGCTGGTGTTGCAGCCATGGTCTGGTTTCTGGATGGTGGTTGCCTTTCATCTGTGGCATGGGCTTGGGTTTGAGTCTGGTGAAGGAGATTGGTGGTGGCATCCTGTGTTATTTTGGGTCCGGTGTTGGTTTTCGTGGCTGGGACTCGTTTGTTGACAATTGCCAAGGCTTCCTTGTCCAGTTGGCTGTAATTTCTCTCTGCTTTAGTCAAAGTGCGAGAGTAAAATGCAATAGGGGCTTCCCTCCCGCTGGGAAGCATGTGGCTCAAACCCCCCCCACTCCAAAAGGGGAGGCATCACAAGTCAGAACAACAGGAAAGTTTTCAGAGAACTGTATCAGCACAGCATCAGACGTGATTAGTCTCTTGATATTGTTAAATGCAGCTTGTTCCTTCCTCCCCCAGACCCAAGCAGATTTTTTATCCGGCAACTGATGTAGGGGTTCTGCAATGGTTGCCTTCTGAGGTAGAAACATATGACAGAAGTTAATGAGTCCCAAGAATGCTTGCAAATATGTTTTGCATTTTGGCCTGGGGGCTTCTTTGATTGCCTGAACCTTTGCCTCTGTGGGGTGGATCATGTTTATCAATCATGTAACCCAAGAATTCCACTTTATCTGTTCTAAGTGTGCATTTTTCTTCTTTGACTTTTAACCCTGCTTTTTTGAATCTAGTTAAGACTTCCCTGAGTCTCTCATGTAATTGAGTGTCATTTTCAGCAGAAATTAAAACATCATCAAAATAGGGCACCACCCCTGGCAACCCTTATAACATTCTTTCCATAAGGCTTTGGAAGAGGTCTGGTGCCACGCTTACTCCAAATTGCAATCTTTTGCATTTGAAGGCACCTCTATGGGTCACAATGGTTTGGGCTTCAGCAGTGGCATCATCAACTGTTAATTGTTGATATGCCTGTGCCAGGTCCAACTTGGCAAAAACTGTGCCCCCTCCAAGAGAGTGTAATAAATGATGCACTACTGGAACTGGATATGCGCTCTGTTGCAGCGCATGGTTCAATGTCCCCTTGTAGTCTCCGCAGATTCTCACTGACCCATCAGCCTTGACTGGTGTGACTATGGGTGTCTCCCACCTGGAGTGATCAGCGGGCTCTAAAACCCCTTGGGCTATTAGTTTATCTAATTGTGCATCAATTTTTTCCTTTAAGGCAAATGCGACCCTTCTGGGTTTTAAACGGATTGGTTGTACCTTGGGATCTAGGTTAAAGGAGATAGGGGTCCCCAAGGACTTGCCTAATCCGTTGCTGAAGACTTCTGGAAACTCAGACTTCAAGGCCTCTTCCCACTCAGTGTTGCTCACGTGATTGATGCCAGTCACCTCGATGCCTAGTGGATTGAACCACTCAAGTCCCAGCAAGCTTGGGCGATCCTTGTCCACAATGGTCAGGGGCAAACGTTTGGTGCGGCCTTTAAACTTCACGTTGAATTCTCTTGTTCCAACTACTGGAATCTTGTTCCCTTGGTAGTCTTTAAGAGTCAGTGCTTGCTTCTGGAAATGTTTCTTCTGAATGTTGGGAAGTAGCCTGTGAATAGTGTCCCATGACACCATAGATAAATAGGAGCCTGAGTCTACTTCCATTTGGCAAGGCCTTCCTTCAATGAGTACCTTCACATGTACTTTTCTGCTTCTCAAGGGTGAAGAATGACCAATGGTGACTGTTTGATGAGTTTCATTCTTCCCATTTGCTTCTGTGCTGTGCCCCATTTTCTCACTGAGATTTTTGGGCCTGAATTCTTTGTCTTTGCAAACTTTCCATTTTTCTTTGTCTTTGCAAACTTTCTTCTGTTGGGTGGAGTTCTGGATGATTTGCAGACTCTTGCTAGGTGTCCTCTTTTATCACAAAGGAGGCAAATGGTGTCTAAAAACTTGCATTCAGTGCAGGGGTGGCTTCCCCCACAACCTCTGCAGTAGAAATCTTGCCTCTTTCTTCCTAGGTCTTTCTTTTTCCGCTCCATTCTGAGTCTGTAAATTCCTTCCTCCACCTCACTACAGTCTGACTCAGAATCTATTTGCTCACAATGAGTTGTTGTGGACTTTTCCACATCAGGATGGCTTGTGGCCTTGTTGATTTTCTTCATGGCTGCTGCTGAGGACTTGGTAGCTTCTGCTGAAGAGGCCTCTTCTATTGCTTCCTTCAGCGTGATCTTAGGTTTCAGTAATAACTTGCTCTGTAGCACCTTGTCTTTAAGGCCCAGAACAAATCGATCGCATGGCCTCTTCTAAATTGTTAAATTCGCATGCACCCCCAATGTCTCTTAAACTTGCCACGAAGTCGTTTACGTTTTCGCTTTCCCCTTGATCACGACGGTAAAACTCGTGTCTCTTAATGAGGCACGATACTTGTGGTGCGTAATGGGCTCTTAACAGTTTTTTTAAGTCAGGCCAGTCCATTACCTTCATGTCTGCAGCTCCCGCGAATGCCTTCGCCATCTTGAAAACTGCCGGACCGCAGTGCGTGAGAAAGACTGCCCTCTTCCGCTTCTCGGAAATGTCGGCAAGATCGTTTCCCTCCAGATACATTTGGAAACGATCTGCATACGTCTCCCACTCTTCTGCCATTGGATCGAACGGGGCTGGGGGGGTGTTCAGTGCAGCCATCTCGCTTTCCTTCTGTTCCGTGTTGCTGTCTTCTTCAGGGGAATCCCATCCTCGTCGCCAGTGTTAAGTTTGCATGAAGAGACAGACGGAGTGCTTCAAGCTCTTTGTTTATTAGTGACTACGGACACAATTTGGCTGGGCTGCAGCTGCTACTTATAGCCAGCAGCTGCAGTTGCCAGCCAATCAGAGTGCAGGGTTTTCCCGCACTTTTTAAACCAATCATTTCCAACATTTTACAAGAACAGTTCAAACTAAACCAATGACTTCAAACCTAAATATATAACAATATACAGTATATTTTTGATGCAGCAATGCAATTTACAGTAGTTTTATTTTGTTTACTGAGAGAAAATCAAAGCGGCAATATGCTGTATTATCTTATGATTGCTATTTAAGCAAGGAATCAAGGAAAAAAGGCATTTCCAATAAGAGCTGTAAGAAACTTAAGTGATGAAATGAATGAATGTTTGCCTGCCCATAAACCATATCATTGTTTTAATTGTTTAAAATTCTTCCTTGCAATACTTCCACTCAAAGGTGTTTTAATGTAACCATTTTGCATTCAGAAAGAGAAATATGAGGATGGGTGCTAACACCTTGCCCAAAGACAATTAGCAAAAGGTAGCAAACCCAGAACTGAGTTTTGTTTGGAGAAACAAAACTCTTGGTGTCACAAGAGGTTATGAGAAAGGAGGCAGCGTCAAATTGAGCATCTTAATTTATTGTGTCCTTTGCTTTGGAGATGCCTCATTTACAACTAAGGAAGAAATATTCTAATTGAAGTGAAACATACCCGGCAAACAGGATCCAACAATAACATTTCCTCATTTGTCAGAGCTTCTCTACAATGTTTGGTGGAGGAACTGTATGGTAAATCTTCCTATGGAAGACCTTCATAGCCTACAATTAAAGATAATGGCACGATTTCAAGTTGAAGGCTCACAGCTCATAATTTAAGAAAACTTTTTGGAATAATCTATCAGATGTTGCATAACAATTAGAGAAGGGCTGAAGTATGCAGGACTAGAGTACAAAAGGGTGGGAGATAGCTAGCTACTAGCTAGCTAGCTAGATATAGGCTGCTGTAGCTGAAAAATGATGTCCCAGCAATAGTTTTGTGGTAACATTTTCAAAAGTGGTTTGCTATTGCCTTCTTCCTTGGCCTGAGTATGTGACCCAGTTATCCAGGTGGCTTCCATGCCTAGATCAGGATTAGAACTCAGGATTCCTTAATGCTTTAACCCCTAGACTAAACTTCATTTCAATCCATTTTTTGCAGCAGGAGCAGTTCTGTAATATCACCGCTACTTTTTTGGGAGATCCTAGTGAATGAGAACGAATTATTTCAATGAGCCAAGGCAGTCCTAAGAATCCAGGTAAGGGAAAGGTGAGGGAAAGATGGGAACATCTTGGGAGCAGCTCCGTTGTTGATGCTGGGACAGGCCTTGGGTGGGAAAGCACACCATTGTGAGTCACTCTGCCAACACACATGGAATCAAAGGCGAAAAGTTGCTGAGAACGTGCAGGAGCAGTGCACCTGTTCAAAAAAACAGACAGGCATTTGCAAGGTAAACTAGACCACAGATTCACTGACTTAGTTTGGTATGAAGGCAGACCTTGTGGTTTGTTTATGATTCAGAAACCACTTTCACAGGGAAGGCTTAACCAAGTCAGTTAAAGATCAGATACAACCCCTGAATCCTTTATGGCTGGACCAGTCATGTTTTGTTAGTGAGGGTAATCCCTGACTTAGGACTACAGTTGAGTCCAAAATTTCTCTTGCTACGTAACACATATGGTAAGTGAATTTTGCTCCATTCAAACAGTTAAATGAATCACTGCAGATGTTAAGTTAGCAACACAATCGTTAAGTGAATCTGGCTTCCCCATCGACTTTGCTTGTCAGAAGGTCAGAAAAGGTGATCACATGACCCCAGGACACTGCAACTGTTATAAGTATGAGTCATTTGCCAAGCATCTGAATTTTGGTCCCAAGACCATGGAGATGCTGGAATGGTTGTAAGTGTGAAGAATGGTCATAACTCACTTTTTCTCAGTGCCATTGTAACTTTTAATGGTCACTAAACAAACTGTTGTAAGTTGAGGAGTTGAAGTCCACAAGTCTTAAAGTTGCCAAGGTTGGAGACCCCTGATTTAGAGCACAAATGGAGCTGTTCCAAATGCTGAAATCCCTCCTCCCACATCCTCCTCTGTCTCTTGGTGGGTGCCAATATCTCCTGCCCCAATTGCATTATCAAACAATTTATTCTTTGTTCTGAATTATAATGCGAACACGCTTACATGCATGCAACCACACATGTGTATGTGTTGTTCAAACAGCCTCAATGAGCTGGATAAATACAGCAATAATCTTCAAGCACTAAATGAAACTAATAAGCTGTGTCCTAATTTCAAGTTTAATTAAAAATCTTACTTAATCATTGGTTGCCGTGAACTAATGAAAAAAAAAACATTCCAGCATTGCCTTATTTACCCACAGAATGTCTGCTCTCTTCCCAATGTCTTCCTCTCCCATCCTCTCAAAGATAACTTTAACAATTATAATGACATCATAAGTGATGATTTATTTGCCTTTATGGTGCGGTTGTTTGTGGGCAATTTCTCTTCCCTTTTTTTGAGTCCTTAGCTAATTCTGTCTTCTCTCACTTCAGTATGGGGCAAGAAACAATATCAGCAGCTAATCATGAGAGTGCAATTGTTGTTGATTAAGTAGAAAAAATTCAAATGCCTTTTCAAGTCAGTGGACTTGCTTTGATAGGTATACAGATAGTCCTCTACTTACAATAGTTCATTTAATGATGTTGAAAGTTACAACAGCACTGAAAAAAAAAGTGACATCAGGGTTCCAAGTAATAGACCCACAGAAAGCAAAACTCCGAGGCAGGAAGATTCCTCAAAGAATCACTTTATTGGATATATCATATTGAGACGTAGCTGGTGAAAACCGACTCTGAAGGTTCCCTCGGTTTTCACCTAATTCAAAATAAAAGTTAGTCACTTTCTCAAAACAATCAGTCACATGGCCCAATCACGGCACTGTCTGGTTGCCTGGTGACATCATTCTGCCTTTTTCTGCCCAGGTGCGAGAATGTCCTTGGTTCCCAACAGAAAGTATTTTGTTTTGGCTAAAAATCCCAGCTATTTAAAATCCCCCTTTCCCTATCCTTCAGCTTCAGTGTGGCAACACTGAAGCATCCAAGATGGCTTTGGTCAGGTCAGCTTCAGGGTTGACATGTGACTTATGACCATTTTTCATAGTTACAACTTTTACAGCACCCAGTAAATCATGTGATCAAAATTCAGATGCTTGGCAACTGGTTCATATTTATGACCGTTGCTCTGTCCCAAGGTCATATGATCACCTTTTGCAACCTTCTGACAAGCAAGGTCAATGGGAAAGGCAGATTCACTTAACAACTGGGTTACTTACTTATCAACTGAAGTGATTCACTTAACAACTGTGTCAAGAAAGGTCATAAAATTGGGCAAAACTCACTTAACGAATGTCTCACTGAACAACAGAAATTTTGGGCTCGGACTAAAATCCACATGTGGTTGGAAAAAATGACACAACAACATGACCTGAAACCTGAGATATTCCTATTGGGAATTGTACCAGAGACACTTAACAAAGAACTGAAATATTTGATTGTTAATGTACTGACAGCTGCCAGAATTGTATTTGCTAAAAATTGGAGAAATGATAAGACACCTACGCAGGAGGAAGTGATTAAGAAGATTTTGGACTGTGCCGAAATGAATAGATTAAGATTTGAAATCAGGGATCAAGAAGAAAAGCAGTTTTATAAGATATGGAATATGTTCTATCAGTGGTTAGATAAAAAAGTTTGGTAATATATGGAATATAAAGATAGATAGAACTGTTGAAACAACATAGAGATTATAATATGGTAGAGGATTAATAATAATGACTATAGTTATTCTTTTCTGCAATAGTGAGTATGAATAATGAGGGGAAGGCACTGTGATTTTTGACCGACTGACACACTTGGAATTGATATGGAGTTATGTGTTGTATGTTTGTTTGTTACGTTTGTTCTTTTTTTTGGAAAAATAAAACCTTTTTATAAAAAAAAAAAGAAATTTTGGGCTCAATTGTGATCGTAAGTCGAGGACTATCTGTACTTACATATCTTTACATACATACCCTAAACACGTTGATTCTGTTAAATGTGATTGGTGGATGAGTGAACGATAAAACTGCTTTTAAATATGGAGATTTCATTTTGATGTCAAAAGAAATAAGGCTATACTGTAGAACCTTCTAGTATTGACAACTTTGAATTGTAGGAGAAATTAAGTTCCTTGGTTTCACTAGTGACAGTATCTCAGTTATAGGATAGGTCTCTTAGCATCTTCTGTTGATTTACTAATGGCATCCATAAATGAACAAGGAAAGCCTGATCTTTGGAATCCCAGCAAAAATAATTTCTCATTCATTGGAGCTCAGCTCCTGATAATATCATGAATATGCCATATAGTTTTGTTGGCAACAGTAAATAAGTAGTTTTCCACTGTGTTCTAGCACGGTGGTTGCCAACTGATGGGCCGCAGATCACTGGTGGTCTGTGAGAAAATTTTGGGGGTCTGCAGAGAAATGTCACCTCCAAAGCAATTAATCCAGGCTGTGCGGGAACACAAGATTGCACTGCCCACATGGCCCACCCACCCGCTGGCCCCCACCCTTCGGCCGAGCGCAAACCTTATCTTGAGTAGAGCCATGCAAGCTTGAACTACCTAGAAGATAAGACCAACGGTGGGGGAGGGAAATCCACCCCGGGGTGGCTTTCTGATGTTGGTGGGAAAGTTGATGCCATATTCCAGAGCTGCAGTAGTCACAGGACTGGCCCTTTAGTCATCCCGGACCAAAGGGCCAGTCTTGTGACTACTGCAGCTCTGGAATATGGGACCAAATTTCCCACCAATGTCAGCAAGCCACCGTCAGTCAAAATTCATATTAGTGGTCCACAGGATTTAAAATTATGACTTTGGTGGTCCCTGAGGTCCAAAAGGTTGGCGTCCCCTGGTGTAATGCACAGAGAAACAGTATTGAGTAGTAGACCTTTTAAATTACGGCATTAATTTATTTTAACATGTTAAATTGGTGATGGTGTTTTAATCTTTTATTGAAAGCCTTTTCTAATATTATATTTGAAGGGTGAAGCACAGATTAAAATAAGTAGTGCTGAGTTCAGCTGTTTTAATTGCACATTGCTCTAACCAAGCCAAGCAACTCCTGCATGTAAAGCTGATAAGTCATATTGCATATGTGCTCAGTTACACGCACATGGTAAAATTAACTAGACTTTCAAGATGTAGCAGTTCAGAAATATATGATCTGTCTTTACTGACAAATGTCAGAATATTTCCAGATGTATTTTATCTTCATATAATTTTGGTCATCTATTATATTGGGTGTGTTAACCAAACAGTTCTTGATAACATACTGTTCCTTTTCTGTCTGGAGCATTATGTCATGTATTTCATCATAATTAAGGTCTCCACCCTCATTTTCATCTCATATCTTATGTTGTTTATTTATTTATATAAAGATTTCTAATCCACCCTTCTATTGCACACACATCATATAAGGTAGGTTCAACTGCATAGATTCAACACAGAATGCAATAAATAAAGAAACTAGATTCAGTTCCATTGTAGCTGTAGCTGCCATTAGTATTATTATTGCTTACATTTAATACAAGTCCTTTCTCAAGATGTCAACACGTGGTATTGCATGCCAGATAAAATCATCAAAGCAGAAGAAATACATCAAGACAACATTTAGCTTGCAGTCCTTTAGCGTAAGGTGCAAATTTTAATGGAATTTGCCAGTTTCTCTCTCCATGAAATAGCTCTAATTTTGGACTGATGAATTTACTCTCAGAAAATCTTGTTGGCCTCTTATGACAGGGGTGTCAAACTCGCACTGTCATGGCAGCATCATGTGACGTATTGGCACTTTTTTCCCTTTCACTAAACTGGACGTGGATGTGGCCAGCGCGTGACGCATCCAGCCCGTGGGCCATGGGTTTGACAGCCCTGTCTTGTGAGAACCTCTGCTGCTGCTTCTTTGGTACTGGAACTTAGTGGTCTGAAAGGGCAAATGAACATATGCTGAACATATGCCAAAGGGTCTAGGAGCCATTAGATCCACATATACTCTGCCTCATAGTCATGCTATCTAATGATTGCTAATACAGGCCAGTTTGGGATCCAGTTTAGGTTAATCCTTTCTCATTGGTTTATAATGAGGGATTTCAGTTCAAGACCAGAGAAAGGCAAGAAGGAAAGGGGAAAAAAAAACCTTCCTCTCTTGCAACAGGAAATAAGCAAGGATTTAACATACTGTGGAGGTTTGAACTGCGAAACTTGATGGGAGAACAGGTAGAATTGGTCTTTAAGACAATATTAAAACCCCAATTGGTAATTGAAAAAGTCAGATTAAAGACTTGTGACCTAATCCCTGGTTCAAAGCAAAAAGCAGTTCAAAGCAGTTCAGTTCTGGATTTAGGAGCATCTCTTGAGTTGGCATAATAGTTCAGAGAAACTCTTTGGCTATGATGACTACTTTCAACAGAGTCATTCATGTTCCTTCTTTATTTCTCCCTTCTACTTCCCCATATTAAATATCAGCTTAGATCCAAGACTTCACCATATGAACCAGATCCCCCACCCCCAATAATTTCAACATAGCACGTACAGTTGGTACAATTTCCTGATAGACTGCTTATGTTTGTGACCCATATATTAACTCATGCTTATGCACTGAATGCATGCACAAGGTGAAAGTGGTGATCCTAAGGCAATTACAGACAATGCTGGACACCTTACCTATTATCCCAGACATCCTATGATAATGTTGTGGTTCTCTATGTGTGAAGTTATGGATCCAGATCAAGAGGTATCTTTGAAAAATATAGTTAGTGCACCTGAACTTGATCTGCCCTTCCAATTCAGGATGGAAAGCACAAACTTTCTATTTCAGAAAACCTGTTGTCTGGCTGACTGGAATGAAAAACCAAACTTGAATTTAGTTAATTGGAGAAGTGATTTAAACTGGTTTTTGAGATCTTAAATGCCAGTCAAAATAGGTAATTGTGTGCAAGTGCAACACATTTTGAAAATTCTTCAGTGAAGGACATGATGTTTAGCACTATTTAGAGAAGAGGACAACTCACTTCAGCTGGCGCTTCTGACAAAGACCTTTTGAAATGTGTTGATCTTAAATATTTAAGTCAAATAATTTTTGCCTCATCTGAGATTTTGCTATCTTGTATCTTTTTGTGGTTTTCAGTGTTGGCCATCTTTTTTCCTTTCTTTTTGATATTCTGATAGCCCACACATATTAACAAGAGCACAAGACATGCAGGAGTCTTGTTGGTCATGAAGTTCATAACCAACAAGACTCCTGCATGGTTATTGGTTATGAAGTTCACACATAGAGTACAGGTCAGTCTAGGAAAATTTGCCACCCTAAATTTCCTCAAGAAAGGTTTGGGACATTTTAAAAGAAAGCGTTGCATTTATTTTATCTTAAACTAGACTTTACTGTTATGCATGCAAGGTGTTATAGCAGAACAGGCAGGGGTGGGATTCAAATTTTTTAACAACTTGTTCTGTGGGTATGGCTTAGTTGGTGGGCATGGCTTGGTGGTCATGTTATTGGCTGGGCGTGCCCAACTCAATATCACTCACATCAAGGCACGCATCTCATCGCCTAGCGTCTCATGACTGTGGGGATGCTGCAACACTCATAAGTGTGAAAAATGGTCATAAGTCACTTTTTTCAGTACCATTGTAACTTTGAATGGTCACTCCACACAAGCAAAGTACCAGCAAAGGAGGGAAAAAAAAACTCCTGCCAAGAATGTAATAAGGGTTAACGCAGAGGAAGTTTCTGTAAGCAACACCAGAAAGTTTCCTTCCTGCCTTCCTTACAGGATTAGGCCAGTAATTTCTTCTAACAACCGGTTCTCTGAAATGCTGAGAATGTTAACAACCAGTTCTAGAGAATAGGTGTGAACTGGTGGAATCCCACCCCTGAGAATAGGTTTTGGGCATCCAATGACTGTGTTCAGAAGCATGCTAATTAGTTCAGGTCAAAACCTAGCAAATCCTTTTGCACAACATGCAAACCTTTTTTTTTTTTAATTACATTTATATGCCGCCCTTCTCCGAAGACTCAGGGCGGCTTACAATTTCTGGGATACAACCCAGTGTGCTCAGCAATAGCCTTCATTCCATTGTATATGCCTGCTTATTACTAAGCGGCATTTTTACAAGGTCAGCTAATTGCCCCCAACAATCTTGGGTCCTCAATTTACCTACCCTGAGAGGATGGAAGGCTGAGTCAACCTTGAGCCTGGTGGGATTCGAGCCTACAATAATTGTAGGCAGCTGGATCTTAAGAGCATGCATTTAACAGCCTGAGCTACCAAGGCCCAACTTACAATAACTCTATTTCCTTGTAGTTTAGCATGTTGTGTGAACCTAGCTTGTCTATTTAATTTCTGGTTTCACCTTCTAGTAAAACTCAGAGAGTGAATTAAGTTTACATATTATACAAACGTAACCAATAAAAATCTCTATAGAGATTCTCAGTCATCCAGGTCATGGTTTCTCAAAGGTGCTTTTTCAAATGCAACTGGACTTTGTTTTTGTTTTCTTTGAGGAAGATGTTTCGCTTCTTATCCAAGAAAGTTCTTCAGTTCTGACATTTCTCTTCAGTTCTCAGATGCTTCTTGGATGAGAAGTGTCTTCCTGAAGGAAAAAAAACAAAGTCCAGTTGCCTTTTCAAAATGCACTTTTGAGACAATCAAAATTTCGTTCCTTAGAAAATCATCACTTGTTCTCAACTACAATTTGCATTACAGCTACGTGCATTAATACAATATATGCTTGACTGCTATGAAGCTGTGTTTTGACATGAGGGACCAAGCAGTCCGCTCCTTCGGGCTAATGACTTATCCCTCTTTGCTGACAGGACACAATTGTGGATCACTCAGTCAGTCCTTCCAGCTAATGTGACAGAGTCTGGGAAGCTGCCACTCCCTGCTATTTGTTTTTGTTTTCTCAGGAACTAGAAGGAGAAGGAAGGGAAGAGAAGGGAAAAATCTGCAGTTATAGAGTCAGGTCATTACCACTGAGGTGGAGGAGGCTTATTTTACCTCACAACTTTCTACCTTCTTTTTATCCTGAGATGAGGGGGGAAATCAATGGCTAAGATAGCAGAGTTCTTAGAGGAGGCCACATGTTTGAGGCCTGTCAGTATTTTGTTCCCAAGACACAACATAAAGTGACAAGGGGGAGTTAATGTGCCACCAAAAAGTCCTAGGACTGTTTGGGCTATTTTTGAGTTGTTATTGTTTTGATATATGGGGGGAAAAAGAAGAGGAGAGAGAGAGAAAGCACAAAAACAAACAGAGAAAGAACAAAGGAAACAACCCAAACACATGTTTTATATTGAAAATAATCTGGGTTAATAGCTAAGGTTAATTAAGTGGAGGATATTAAGTGTTCATATGATTTATTAGCCCCCCTCTCCTTATGACTCGGTGTGCTTTGAGAATAGGTCAGAGGCTTGTTTTAGTGATTTCTGTTTTGCACTGCAAAAACAACATGGCATTGTTAAACATGTGTTCATTTTCTCACTGGATGAGACTTATCTACAAGTATTTAATTTTAAAAAATGTAAGGATCAGAGATAGCATAATTTCATACTCCTTTTTCCAGTTTTTCATGTATTTCCAAATAATGGAACAACTTCTTCAGTCTGTTGGAATGAACTGGTGATGACCCATCAAATATTTCAGTCTTCCTTATGGAAGATGTTCTCAATATTGCATCAGTTTTCAAGTTTCTGGGTTAATCTACTCTGTACATAGAATTCTATTTAATTGTAATTTATATACATATTTTTTCCATTGCACAAAAGAAAATTATACAATGTCCAAATACATGTCTAAATAACATTATCAGCTAAATGTTTATCTTTCTGTTTAGTATGGTGATTTTTTTGATACTTTGGCAACCTCTTTGCATCAGAACAATGGTTGATCCCTGTTACATTAGAAACAGGCATTTCATTCTAAGTGGGTATCAAAAAGCACAGCTGGATGGCTGCATTAAAGGGCTATCCATCAGTCCTTGAGCTGGCAGATAATAATGTTGTCTTGATTGTGGAGCCATATTTTGCCATATTAACAGAGCTGAGTATTGCCTTGTTCTGATGTAGGAAAGGGCAAGGAAAGTGACATTCATATTCCCCCAGTTGCATTTCCCCTCACATCAAATATTGCCTGTCAGTGGGGAAACAACCTCCTTTGAACATGTGGTAGACCAAGATAGGGTTGGTGTAGACTAGTGTTTTGAATGGCATGTTCAGTTTACTGTCAAATTGCCTAACAAACAGGCTGCAGATACAGAATTGCACAGTTCTTTTATGAATCAGACTTTACAGGTCTAACATTTTTTGAAAGAGACTAGATCTGGGTCCAAACATAGATTGGGAAACATGTGCCATGGAAAAAGGGCAAAGGATGAATTTGGGAAAGCAATTAGTAATGGTTGAGCACAATTCTTAGCTAAGACTGCAAGGCTTTTGAGCCTAATTCTATCTTGTGGCTGCCAACACTGTGAAAAACCAGAATGGAGTATGCAAAATGTATCCTCCAAAGCAGGAAAAATTAATAAAATACATGGCCTCATGAAGCCCCTTACTGACAGCAGTAGAAGAAAATATTTAATGAATCCATTGTTGACAGAACTAGTGACATATAGCTGGCAGAATCTTGTTTTATTTCCCAGTTTAATCCAATTTTTGAAGCAGTAGGCTAATAAGAAACCATTAAACATGTCTTAAAAATAGATCTAATGTTTTTTCAAAAGAGTATTAACCCTTGTTAATAATGTGCCCATGTAATACTTGACAAATCCTTCAAAAATGAAGATCTGTATTATGTGGGCCAATACCCTTGCAGAAGTCATGTGTCTGGGGTCTTCTCCAGTCACAATGGCCTTGGAGGACAATGCCCAGAGGTCCTTATTCACAGCAGCCTGCTAGGCCAGTTGTTCCTGGGTGGATCCCAACCCTGCAAGCAATTACATCATTGCTTGTATCTATGACAATAAATTGTCTCAGGAGAATAGGGGACAACTCTATTTATGAATTGCCTCTTCTATGTTCAGGAGAAGAGATGAAGCCAGTGTCATAAGGACATGGCACACTGAACTGAAGCAGATTTGTATTATGGCTGGCAAGTATGAAGTTGAGCTCAAAACTAGTGCAGTAGGATTTTGGAAACAAGGAACATAACTCCCCTTTTTCTATTAGAAGAATGTGGAAGATAATGTTTTCAAACAAAGCAATCCTCAACTTTTTCCTACTAGTTTCCTTGGAATAGGTATTAAAGAATGCCTCATTATAAAAACAGAGTATGTCTCTGAAATTACATTCAGTGATGCTCCACCCAAGTTCCTTCTCAAACTGAAGTGAGGATATCAACTGCAGCACTGCAGGATTTAGTCCTGGACTCTGTACCTTTCATTGTTCTTATTAATGACTTGGATGAAGAAATGGAAGAAACATTAATCACATCTGCAGATAACATAAATATGTGGGATAGCTTATATCCCAGCTGTTGGAAATAAAAGTCCACACAAACCTCATAAGTTTGTGAAATGGTTTGAACATAACAACATAATTGCATCTTAACAGATACAAATGCAACATTCTTCATTACGAGACAGAAATCAAGTGCTCCAATATTAGACAGGGAATATGTGGCTAGGTAATAGTATATGCTGCATGAAAAGCATCTTGGAATAGTAATTGATTCCCCTTGGCATATGAGTCAGCAATACAATGTGACTGCAAAGAGGGAAGTACAATTTAGGTTGTATCAAGAGAAGTAGTTTACAAATAAGAGGAAGTAATAGTTCCACTTTGTTCTGAGTTGTTCAGATTCAACTATTGTGCTCCACATTGGGGAAGGATGAAAACAAGTCGAAACAGATTCAAAAACCAAGAGAAATTAAAAGAAGTGAGAGTATTTAATCTGAATGAGCAAGAGAGTATGTCTCCTAGGTTCTGAAAAGATGTTGTCCAAAGGAAGTCCTTTTTTCTGCCATCCCAAGGAAGATTCATAAAAATTAATTTAAGCTACATCCAGGCAAATTCCAAATGTAGATTAGGTAAAAGAAAACAGCGAATTTCAATAGTAGAACCCAATAATCTGAGAGACTCAGAGTCCTAAAAACACATTTCAATCCAGGATTCTATGCATATAATAAAAATGCAAAATCTGAATGCAAATGGGATGCCTCTAATCCAGAGGTGTCAAACTCAAGGCCCATGGGTGCTTAGATTTGGCCCATGGGGTTGCCCTGGAAACAGTGAAGGACTGGCCTGCTGTGCCTCTGCCAGTGAAAACGGAACTCCCGAGCTCCATTTTCACTGGCAGAGGGTTGCAGGAGGCTGTCAGAGCCTAAAACAAAGCTCGTAGGCTGCTGGCAGAGTGCTTGGGCCACCACAGGCGCCCTCGACATGAGTGATGTCCAGCTGGCCATGCCCACTCTGGACATACACACCCAACCCCCTGAGGTCAAACACAACCCTGATGTGGCCCTCAATGAAATTGAGTTTGACACCCCTGCTCTAATCCTTTGAAACTTCAACCATGGCCCTCTAGCCCTTTGAGAGGTTCCTATCAAATCAGAAATGTTAATCTGAACCAGAAGGGGAACATTATTAAATACATGGGAAGAAATAATATAATTAATTTATATTGATTACATAATTGTGTATTTAATTAATCCACAGAAGATGGCAGCATCTAGTTGACTTTGGCTGATTTCAGAAAGACCTGTCAGATCTAGTAGCTAATTGGGTGAAAGACCATCAAGAAATCTCATGTCTTTGCGCTAGGCTGAGAACTCAAAAAACTATTCTTAAAAAGATTATGACAAATTACTCCCCTAGTGTTTTCAAGAAAATGACATATCTCCAGGGAAACTTTTAATTAATATATTGTTTGTTTATGAAACTCTACCTCATCTTTCTGTTTATGATTTACACTTACTTTTGGGAATATTCTCAAAATTTTTTAAAACGCCGGACCAGATATGGACCTTGGACCCCCAAATATGTAACTCTTACATTAGTCATATAAAGTTAGTTGGCCTGAAGTACAAATAAGATGGAATGAAATGGAGCACAAAACTGAAAGATGCTAGTTCTGAAGCAGTAAAGACCACAAACATGACAATGTGACTCTTATTTCTGAAGCAATGAGACAGTTTCTGTGTAATTTTACTATTGTTGATAATACATTTTTTACCATGAAAAATACCTGAGGCAGAGCAGGATGGTACATCTTTAACAACAGGACTAGAGTTTTATAGAAAGAGATACGGATTTATCAACTTTCTATAAATATCTGAGCTGCAAAACCCTATTTTTTTATTGCCATCTACTAATGTTAGCTACCTAGACAAACAATTAATTCATTACTGTAATTGATCAATTGATTTAATGTATATGGCCACCCAACTCAACAAGTGACTCTGGGCAGTGAAAAATATTAAAAATAAAATAAAAACAATAACAATAATACAAGAATTAAAATACTTGACAGCCAAAAATAAGCCCTCTATCATAACCACCAATACACCCAAGAAATGGATCTCTGCACATTCTTGGGGCCCAATGGGTGGGCACAGAATCAGATCTTTAAAGACTTATGAAAAGTGATGAGGGTGAAGCCATCCTGATCTCTATGTGGAGATTGCTTCATAAAGTGGATAATGGCAGAAAAGGCAGGTCTTCTAGGCCCAGCAATAGGCATTCTTTAGTGACAGGAGTGACACATGCTCATTATTTAATATTGTAAGCCACCCAGAGTTGTGGTAAGATGGGTGGTCAATAAATTTGATAAATAAGTACAATCTTGCCTAGATTGGACAGGTAGAACCAATGGGGAGAGAACCTGCCTCAAGTAGCATGGTCCCAAACCATCTATAGCATTGCCTGGATTTTTTTTTTCATCTCCAGATCTAGTTGCCCCAAAAGAAATGAAATGCACAGTAGAGAATCATTTGCCACTGAATCCAAAAATGCTGCTGTTTGGTTACACTGAAGTCAGGTTTGATAATGGATTATCTTCTAGCTCAGTTTATACACCCTTACAAAGATAGCAACTCATCCTTTATAATGGTGGGAGCTCTGTGGTCTTTTATACATTTAGGTCTAAAAAGCTGGTCTCCTCTAACAATAGGAAGTTGTGTTCCGTCTTCAGAAAATGTAGTCATTCAACTTCCTTTCCATAGGAGACCTGGTGGTGCAGTGTTTAGAATGCAGTATTGTAGGCAAACTCTGCCCACAGCCAGGAGTTCGATCCTGACTGGATCAGGGTTGACTCAGCCTTCCATCTTTCCAAGGTTGGTAAAATGAGGACCTAGATTGTTGGGGACAATATGCTGACTTTGTAAACTGCCTGGCAAGTACAGTAAAGCACTCTGGGGCAGTATATAAGTTTAAGTGCTATTGCTATTTCCTTTTGCTTCTTTATTCTATGTGATAATTAGTGCTTAGTGAGGTGGTGGGGTATAAAGAATGTCTTAAGGGACACTGTGAAAGTTTCATTGAGAATTACCCAGCGGAGGCTAACATGGCAACAAAACAATTGCAATCCCATACCTCTATATTGATTGAAATGATGCCTCCATTATTTAGTTCAAGAGAAGATTTGTCCCGAAAGAGCACATCCTTTCCTAAAGGACCTCTAACAATAAGTGAACGTCCTGCAGAATATCCACGTTGCATTCTAACTGCCATATATAATAATTGATTCAGTTGCCTTACAGAAAGAGTAATTCATTCAAGATCTGTGTACTGCATTTACAGTATACAGACAGACAGAAAGGGATTGGCAAAAAAAGTGATTGAATAATCTGTGGGCTTGTTCAATGATTCAAAGTATTTTATGCAATTAACAAATGTTGATCCAACTATGTTATCAAATAATTTACAATAAAATCAACACCAAATAATCATGATCCCAATCTTATCAATTGGATGGAATCTTGGCATCATGATGTTCATTTATGCATAAGCCATTTATTCCAGTGGTGGGCTTCATATTTTTTACTACTGGTTCTGTAGGCATGGCTTGATGGGCATGGCATGGCATGGCTTAGTGGGTGTGGCAGGGGAAGGATACTGCAAAATCTCCATTCCCACCCCACTCCTGGGGGAAGGTTACTGCAAAATCCCATTCCCTCCCCACTCCACTAACCTGCTTTCCAGCTCCGTTCTCCTGTGCAGGGCAACAAAAGAAGACCCAGCCAATCAGCTGGGACTCAGGAGGCAGAGAATAGAGGGGGCAGGACCAGTCAGAGGTGGTATTTGCCGGTTCTCTGAACTACTCAAAATTTCTGCTGCTGGTTCTTCAGAACTGGTCAGAACCTGCTGAATACCACCTCTGATTTATTCATATGAAATAAAATATAGCAATTTTATTAAAATTATAAAATATACACCCAGAAGATAACCTCAGCTGAAAAGTGAGCGGCCAGTTATGCTGCTCTAGTCATTTCTATGCAGCAAGCATACAATCCAATCATTTGGGATTGTGGATTGTGAACAGTGATATGCAAAGAAGTTACCAAAGGTCTTTCATCTGAATGAGAGCATTCACCTTTCCTGGTTGCAATCTAAACCTCATGCACATGGCTTGATAAAGTGATACCCATCCTCTCCCAACTTAACAGCTGTCCGGGGTTTTTGCAGTTTCTGTTTACTGCTATCTAAAATGGAAGAAATTGGAATGGAAATTGATAAGGAATTGAATGGCGGATGATCCTACTGATTGGTTCTTTCATCCCCAAAAGTTTCAAGACTTCTAATTAAGTATTTTTGTTGTGGGAAATTTGCTGCTGTTTTATATCATAAATAATTAAAAGCTCTGGCCACACCACATATCCTGTTTCCTGACAGCCAAAAGAAGTAATGGCTGTTTAAAAAACAAATCAAAACAGCCCATACCTGTTTGGGCATGCAGTCCTGCAATATATAGAAAGTCCAAGGAAACTGTTGAATAATAAGGAGTGAAGCCAAGGAACGAAGGCTTCACTCAGGTCCATCATTCCGGCCTGAAGAATGGTTAGTTTTCATTGGTTGAGCTGTCCAACAGCTCCCTATAAAAGGGCAAACTGTCAGACAGGCAAGTCACTGGGTTGTACTGATCTACAGAATAAAGAGCTGTTAGTTGAAAAATCAGTCTCCTGCCTCTTCTATCGCCCAACTTAACAGAAACCGACTTCAAGTAACAGTATCATTATTCAGTAAAAGAATAATTTTAGAGTATGAAACTGAGATTTTCAAAAGAGACAATAGACTGGGTGTCAAACCCCTCTTTCCCCTATCCTCCCTCTCTCCTTCATGTTTCACTACCCTTTGTGTCAGCTAATTAGGAATGGCATGTTCAATACAGGAAAAGCCAATGAAAATGGTGGACAAGTGAAATTTAAGAAGAGCTTTAATTCTCCTGGGTATTTAGGCATTTTATTGTGCCCCACTGTCTATTTTGCTTTTTAAGCACTCTCAGCAGGGCTGAGTGATAAAGGGAAGGTCTTCAAACTGTGCTAAGAATTGCATATCAAAGGATAGCAGCGAGGTGCATTGTTTTCACTTGGTTATGGCACATTTCATCCCCTAATTTCGCAGAAGCGAGAATGTAATGCAGATTAAAGGAAGACAATGGCTCAATCTGACTAGAAATCAAACATGCAAAATGCAGAATTCTAAAAAGGGATACCTTCAAAATGCAGCACAATAGCTTACAAAGGGAGTTAATTTTATTTATGCTTTGATTCATGTTGATATTCACCAAAGTGTCTTCTCTGGTAGGCAGTTTCAGGATAGGAGGGATGTGTCTTGAGAATAATAATTATTTAACATAAAGCTAGGAGTCTGTGATCCTTGCAGAAAACTCCCAAGATCCCTCCCTCTTGGCTAGATTGTACAAAATACTTTGAAGTTTTATTCACCGACCTCTGGAGGCCACTGATTCCCCACTTCTAACTTACAAGGAGAATTAATACCATGCCAGAGGGTAATAGTCACTTATCAAATAAATTTACATGATCTGAACATAGAGTGTTTATATTTTCACAAAAGAGAGAGAGAGAGAGAGTTTACAATTGTTTCTTTGTTTCTTTAAAAGGCCCTTTCTGCAAATTAGGGTAAGACCTAATCTATATGACTGAAGGCTTCTTACTCCATCTAATAATACATAGATAGGACACAAAACTCCATTCTCTCTTCTTTACTCTCTGGTTTTAATTAATTTAAAAGAGCCCAGACATGTGAAGCTAATATGGGCATATGTGTGTGCGCATATACAATTCATTATTTTATGTAGCTCCTACTCATAACATTGAGATTTGCAGAAGCCCATGCAGATTTGATCTATTTTGAATGCCTGTTGTAGATTTGTCATCCCTTCTTAAGCTAGAAAGTATTCCTTGAAGATTCTTGATTTATCTTTAGGTCCATGAGGGACCTACATAAATATTCAGAGCTGTCTTTTCCTTGAAAAAGGAGGAACCCGTGACTTCTAAATTCAAATTCTACAGAGAGTTCATCTATCAGGGTTTTTGCTGTTTGAAGCCTAATACACATGTAGAATCATAAGTACTGTATACTGATCATCAGAATGTCCCCCACCCCATCTCAGAAGGCCCTTTCGTCAATGCCATGTGGTTACTTAGGAAGGGAATATTCCATGGTGTGCTCACTTCAAAAGAAATTTACCTGGTTCTACTGATGCCAACTTACAAGGCAGACCAGATTAGGAAACAAAAATTGTGCAGACCAAGGAGGTTGGTCCTTCAATTCAGTTTTTTTAAAAAAAACAAAACTCTTGGTGTCTACCTGCACAAATCACTGCAGCTTTCTTGGTGAGATATTTTTTTAGAAGTGGCTTGTCACTGCTTCTTTGCCAGGATTGAGGCTGAGAGAGTGCGAATTGGAATTGTGCCTAAAACAGGAATAGAATACGGTCTTCCAATTTCTACCTAGTAGCCTTTTTAAAAAAATAAACTTTATTAATTTTACAATTAAAATAGACAAACAACACATACATAAATGTGAGAAAGGAAAAAGAAACAAAGAAAAAAGAGTAGAAAGAAAAGTCAAGAAACAATTAAAAACAATTTCATCCTCGACAGTTTGTGGGACCTTATTTTTATCGTTATTTTATGCCATATGTACAATTAATCCTTGATGCAAATACATAATCACTACTACAATTATAACATACCTTCTTTTACAATTTATTATGTAATCTATCTTTGATCTATCCATTAACACCAGCAGTTCCAGCTATCATAATACATTGATTTTTCTTTATCTTTTAATGCCAAAGTTAATTTGTCCATTTCTGCACAATTTGATATTTTTTGAATAATCATTTCCTCTGATGGAATATGAGGTTGTTTCCAACACTGTGCAAAAAGCCAGTCTGGCTGCTGTCAAAATGTGTACTATTGTATACTTCACTTTTTGGGGGAATTGTTTATTAAAGATCCCTAACAGAAAGAATTCTGGTTTAAATTTGATCTATTCTTTTGTCATTTCCTCCAACCATCTTCTAATTTTCTGCCAATATCTTTGAGCCTCTGTACAAGACAACCACATATGGAAGAATGTTCCCTCCTTTTTGTTGCATTTCCAGCAATTTGGACTCATGTTGGGGTGCATCTTCGCTAGTCTCGAAGGGGGAAGGTGCCATCTATAAAATATTTTATAGGCATTTTCCTTGTACGCTGCTGATTTTGTGATTTTATTATTTCTACTCCAGACCTTCTCCCATTCAGTTAAAGTGATACTACATCCTATATTCCTACTCCAGGCTATCATGTTCCCTTTGACAATTTCTTCCTCTAATTCTGTCTCTCGTAGGTAATTATAAAATTTTGTTATTTTTTTTCCTCTGGGCCTAATAGAATTTTGTCTAGTTGCTGAAGTTTATTATTGATTCCAAATTCTTTCTTATCCTGTTTGTATCTACTCTGGACTTGAAGATATGCCCATCGATCAATTTGTACTCCCTGGTCTTGAAGATCTTGCCACAGTTTCAAATTTCCTTGCGCATCCAATAGATCCTTATATTTAATCATTTTAGTAATGTCCAGATTATTTGAGTGAATCATTGCCTCCAGTTGAAATCCAGGTTGGTATCTTTAAATAATGTTTATTCCTTATTTTCTTCCAATTAGTCAGTAATGAATCTCTAATTAGGTGTCTGTGGAAATATCTCTGGCTAGTTTTCCTGATGTCCCATAAAAAAGCATGCCACCCCCTCTGTAAGTCGTGGCCTTCTAGAACTAATATTCTCTTATTAGTTAAGTTCACCCATTCCTTCAACCATACTAAGGAGGCTGCACTATTGTACAACTTCCAGTTTGGAAGTGCCATCCCTTCCCTGCTCTTCATATCTTGCATTGCCTTTAAATTTATTCTCGGTTTTTTTCCTTGCCAAATGAATTTTGCGATTGTCTTGTTGAGTTCTTCAAAATACTTTTTCTGTACTTTAATTGGTATCGTCTGAAATATATAGAGGAATTTTGGGAGAATAGTCATTTTAATTGTAGCAATCCTACCTAATAACGAAAGTTATTAGTTTAATCCATGTTTCTAAATCCTTCTTTACCTGTTGCATTAATTTGTCATAATTATTTTCCTTTAGTGTCTTACAATGTGCTGTCAACCATATTCCTAAATATTTAACTTTATCACTTGTAATCCCATAACGTTTTCTAATTCTAGCTTCTGTTTTCCTGTTAAATTTTTAGTCATTAATTTCGTTTTCTTTCTATTAATTTTTAGTCCTGCAACTGCTCCAAATTGTTCTAGCTGGTTCATCAATTTTTGTCCTCTTTCTATTGGTTCTTCAATAAAAGAAGTCATATCATCTGTAAACGCTTGCAGCTTATATTCTTCTTTCTTAACCTTTAATCCTTTTATATCTGGATTTTGTCTAATTTGTGTTAATAATGTTTCCAACGCTAATATGAAGAGCAGGGGTGAGAGTGGACGACCCTGTCTAACTCCTTTCTTTATTTTTATTGAACTGGTATATTCCCCATTTATTATAATATTTGCCTGTTGTGTGTCATAGATAGTAGTTATAATATTTTCAAATTTGGTGCCTAAATTCATATTATAAATTTTTTGAATTAAAAATTGCCAATTTAAGTTATTGAAGGCCTTCTGTGCATTTAAAAGCATGAGGGCTATTTGTTTTTCGGGGTGGGCTTCATAGAATTCTAAAACATCTAGTACTATTCTTAAATTATTCCTAATATGTCTGTTTGGGATACATGTATATGCTCATTCAAAATTCTTTTTAATCTGTTTGCTATAATGGAAGCAAAGATTTTATAGTCAGTATTTAACAAGGAAATTGGCCTATAATTTTGTATATATCGGGAATCCAAATCTTCCTTTGGGATCAGCGAGATCAATGCCCCACTCCATGAGTCCAGCATCCTGGCTGCCAATAAGACATCGTTAAAAACTTCCACCATAAGAGGTCCTATTTGTTCTCCTATTACCTTGTACAGTTCCCCTGGGATCCCATCTGGTCCCAGAGATTTACTATTTTTCTGGTTCTCTATTGCTGTTTTCAATTCGGACCAAGTAATATCTTTGTTTAATAGTTCTTTCATCTCTTCTCCAATTGCTTATCTTTCATTTTATCCAAATAGTTTCTTATCCTTTCCTCCTTAACCTTCTCCTTTTTATATAAATCTTCAAAATACTTATGGACAATTTCTTTTTTCTGTTCTATCCCCTGTTGTGTATTCCCATTTCCATCTATTAGTTGGTAAATCAATCTTTTTTCTTTCCCTTTTTAAGTCTGTAGGACAGCCATCTCCCTGGCTTGTTGGCATGCTCAAAATAAGTTTGTCTAGTTGTATTCAGATTTATAATCTTTCTCTCTTGTTCAATTAAATTCAGTTTATGTTTAGTTATTGTCATCTGATTTTGCAATCTTGAATCCTTTGGGGTACTTTGTAATTGAGTTTCTAATTCTTTAATTTTTTGTTGTAATTTGTTTTGCTGGGCATATTTTTCTTTATTCCTCTTGGCATTATAAGAGATTGTTATACCTCTTATTACTGCCTTCATTGTGTTCCAAATGTTTTGTTTCGTAGTTACTCCATTATTATTTTCCTTTAAGAAATAATTTAATTCCTCCTTAAGCTTATTCATATATTCTTTTTCTCTAATTAACTGGGTATTTAATCCACCTTTTCTTTGGTTTTTCCTACCTTTCCAGATTATCTGAATTGGATTGTGATCTGCCCATTCATTGGGTAAGATTTCAATCCCTTTTATTCATTTGCTATTTCCCCATTCATCCATGCCATGTCAATTGTGTCCATATTTGGTGAGGGTTTGAGTAGAATGTAAATTGTTTTTCTCAGGATTTAACCTTCTCCATATATCAATCAAATTTAACTCCATCATCATTTCCATACATATTTTTGGTAGCTCTCTTTTTTCCTGTTCCTCCCCCATTACTGTGATCTTTTGGTAATCAGCAATAGCATTGAAATCCCCTATGATACAAATATTTCTTTTTCCAATCCTACTATTTTTCATATAGATACTTAAAAACTCTTTTTGATCTCCATTCGGGGCATAAATTACCACTAAAAGAATTGGGATAGCATTGATCCAGATCTGCAAAACCAGAATTCTTCCATCAGGATCCAACCATATTAAATCTACTTTCATATCCTCTTTAACATACACTGCGATCCCTTTCTTTTTCCCATCATCTGCCAGTGCGGTGAATAACTTCCCTAATTTCGGGCATTCTAAATATTTTTCATCTGATTTCTTTATATGGGTTTCTTGTAGGCAAACTATATCAGCATTTTGTTTGATTAATTTAACTATTGTCCTTTTCCTTTTTATCATAGAGTTTAGACCATTTATGTTGATTGATAATATTTTCTTTTCTTCTTCCATTATTTAGTTATGTTTGCTCTTTGTCTTGTGACTGCTCTGGTTTCTCTTTGTGCCTGAAATGTATCCTACCTTCTTCTCTCTCCTGTTGTAATTGATTATTTTCTTGATTTCCTAAAGTTCCATCACTATTCTTGTGTTGATCTTGATCTTCTTGGGAGTTTGTTTCCAATTCATCCTTACTGCTCTGTTCTTCTGGGCCTACCAACGCTCATAAAATTCCTGGGCCTTTTCCATAGAGTCTATTTTGATTTTCCTTTCCTCCCATGAAACTAACATCCTCTGGGATTAGCCATTTAAATACAATTCCTTTTTGATTTAGATGGGCCTAGAAATTTATAATCTCATCTTTGTTCTCTTACTCTTCTTAGTATTTGTTTGAGAACCAAAACTTCTTTACCTTTATCGTGATTGGTACTTCTCTTGATATCTTGTATATGATGTCCCGGACGCTCCTTCTCACAAATCGACTATGGACTTCTCTTGGGCATTTGTGGCATCTCATAATTTGTACTAACTCTGTAAACTTCATCGAACTCTCTCAAGATATCGTCTTTGTCCTTTTCCAATAATCCCGCCAGTATTTCTGCCATTACCTGTTCCAGATCTTCTTCTCTTGATTCCACTATGTTCTGGAATCTCAAATATGTAGCAGCCTTGTCCATCTCTAGGTAGACCAGTGAGTCCTCTATTTCTTTACTCACATTCTTTAGTTGTTCATCTACCCTTTCCAATTTCCTTTCAGTTCTTTCTGTCCTTTTCTCTACCTCTTTTTTGCTGCTTCATTTTTCTCCAAGGCCTGCTGTATTATTCCAACTTTCTCCTCTACTTTAGAAATATCTGCTTTCATTTCTGCTTTTAATTTCCCCATCTCTTCTTTTAATTCATTTATGTCTGCTCTCATCTCATTATGGTTTTTCATCATTGTT